>JAYEVG010000116.1:0-171169 GCA_036346395.1 Hsuehochloa calcarea | reverse complement strand
TATAATAATATGCAGGTCCTTGATGAAACTGTTAGAAGCCTAGAGCAGCAGGGATGAAAATTGCTACATCCAAGTTAAAACCAGCTTACAAGTTGCTATTTGTTTTGTCAATGTGTTTTCCTGGGACTGTTGTATACCTTAGAACTACAGTAAACAGATCTCGCAGGGTGAGCGGCCGGTTTTCATCAATGTGATTTCCTGGTACTGTTGTATACCTTAGAACTACAGTAAACAGATCTCGCAAGGTCTTGCGCCGGTTTTCATTGGAAGTTAATAATACCAGAGTTTTTGTGAATCTAAGTAGCTAACAACAGAAATGAGCAAAAGTTATGAACATAATTGTGTTCTTGAGGACACCTGTTTGACCTAACTAAAGCAAGTGAATACGTTCGAGCCACAACAAACCAACCCCAACACATAAGTAATGCAGTTTCCGAAACTAAATTGTACATTACAAAAGTACTTTGTGAAACTCTCTCAAAACTCGTAATTGCAGGCAAGCACCCTATATTCTTCAAGAAAACTCCTACTGACAAGTGTCCAACCATCCAAAAAAATCACAAATGTATCCGGAAATTGAGCCATAGTTGCCAGATCAAGTCCATTTCAATTCAAGAGCAGTAAAGTCAACTTGAAGAACCAGAAATCCTGTAAAAACCTAGGGTGCTCCTGTCCAACTACGACACATACTAGAGTGCAATAATGGCACTTGGTATTGGTCAGTGGAAGTCAAATGCATCAACAAATTTGTTACAAATGGACGATGCACCCCCTTCATGAAATTACTGGGGAGTTCAGCTTACAAGTTGGTTTGGTTTGTTTTCCATGGTGCTCTCCTGGTCAAACCACATGGTGACACAGATCATGCAAGGCAAGTTCTTTTCATGGAAAGTTGAGACTTTAAGCTCACCAGAGGAATGAGCAACAAAAAAAAGGCAAGTTCTTTTCATGGAAAGTTGAGACTTTAAGCTCACCAGAGGAATGAGCAACAAAAAAAATAATTGGGTGTCGTTGCAGGCACCAGTTTGACCTAGATCAAGTGAATAGGTTGGAGCTGCACCAAGAGGAACGGACCCCCAGTCCATCCCGATCCATGAGCAATGCAGCTCTCTAAACTAAATTGCGTATTTTTAAAAAGCACACGTGGAAATCAGTGAAAACTTTGCATTACAAACGGTCCACCATAAATAAATTCGGCAAGAAGAAAAGCTACATCCAAGCATCCAACCACCGAAAAATTACCCGAAAATTGAGGCGGCAGCTCCGAGATTAAGCCTGTTACAACTCAAGAAGGGCAGCAAATTCGACTCCCAACAATCCGCAAAACCTAGGGTTACTCGGAAGCACAAACCGGAACGCATACTATGGTAATCAAAGAAGTGCGCTCGGAAGCACCCGATCTCTCAATCAGTAGGCTCAATCGTACAGGCGGGAACCGCAGAATTGTACAATTCGACAGAAAGAAAAAGAATAAAGCAAATCGGATCGGATCAGAACCTGCGAAGTGAAGAGCTATATATCCTCGCGCAGGGCAGGGCAGGGCTGGGCTGGATCGAGCGGTGCGCGCGCGGCGGGTCGAGAGGAGATGGGGCAGGAGGGAAGCGGGACGAGGGTATCCGGAGAGGCGCGGCGGCGGCGGCGGCGGCGGCGTGGTGTATTCTGCGAGGCGAAACCCTGGCCGGTTTGGTTTGGTGTTTGGTTTGGCTTGGCTTGGCTTGGCTGTTTGGGCGTCGTACACTCGTACTGTCGTGCCAGGGCAGGGCTGGGCTGGGCTGGGCTGATCTCTCGATGTGTTGGGCTTGGGCCAACCCAAGCTTGCTGCTTTCCTTCCTTTCTGGGCCACTGCCAGGGCCCGCAAACTGCACAGCCCATGCAGCGAATTTGGAATCGGCTTTTACTGCACCTGTGCGACCAAGAAAACAAGCATGGAGTCGGCGGCCAAATTTCCAACCGGAGATTCATGAGCAAGGTTACCAAGAAAACAGAGCAAGTTCAGAGCTGCATCACCCCAATCGATATATGTTGTTTTCATTCTACATATACAATGCACGGCCAATGCCAAACACGCTGCAAATCATATGTCAAAAGATTGCCGGCAGAAGGCCAAGCAAATGGTACAAAGCTACAGACATATCGAGTGTATATGTAGATCTTTCGTCTCACATCTTCCTCAGGTTATCGAGCCGAGCCTGCAAGTCATCGTCTATTCCACCATCCGCCCCGCCTGCAGCTTCAGCTTGGGCAGGAACCTTTCCTGCCGCAGCCGGCTTTGCGACTGCATTCTCAGGAGCCTTCACAAGCTGCGTTAATAAGGGGGCACAATATCAATGCTGCGTCGATTCCGGAATCTCACCCATCAAACTAGTAGCTAGTGTGTTCTATGCTAGGATCAACGCAAGAATATGCAATAGACCGATAGTAATATCCTTACCTCCGAGTTGACGTCGACGCCAATTTCGTCAAGGACTTGGTTCTAAGCTCTTCTGTTTCTTCCTCCTCCTCGTCACCCTCCAAAGCATCATCAATGGCATCGCCATCACTTCGCTAACCATCTCCATCTTCTCGTTTGCATCTCAAACTCCTGCATTATCTTCTGCAGTGCTGGTAGATTCATCTGCCTATTCATCTGTGCCATGGCTTTTGTCACGCCCTTCATGGCCTCCCCCATCGCTTGTGTTGATTTCAGTGTCTGTAAAAATTAGGCACCAGTCATCCAGAGATTTTGCACATGGTCCAAGCCTTCGACCATAACAGCAACAGAGTTTCCACTGGTATAATGAAGCATATTAACTATTAAGAAAAGGCCAGTCACCCGAGTTTGTTAAAATCTAAAATTGGTCTTATCACAATTTACAGATAATATTATCTGTCTAAATGCCTCAAAGAAATAGAGCATCTGATTAAAGGATACAGTTACCTGAATACGAAGAGATACACCCTGTAGCTGGGACTTCAGGGCATAGAATTTTGTGATTTGATTTCTTGTGCGGATAAGGTCCTTCGCCATAATTTTTACAGCTCCCTACAATATTCAGAAGATCATAACACATCCTGAGTTCAATGATTATGCAAGGCCCGCATTCGAAATGTGAAGAGATGGGCAATTGCACAAGAAAACTTACAAGCAACAAACATGTTTCCTATAATCTAAAAGTTTAGGCCCTAGAGATTAGATTTCAACATGAAATTCGCTTTATCCTATCACAAGACCTAAACAACAAATAATGTATCTGAAATAGATAATCTCAACATAATTAGACTAATGCAAGTGTACATGACAAGTACTCTTAGACCTCTATCAAACAATCAAAACCAAACATGATACCAGCAACGAAAACACAACCACAGAATAATATCGCAGCAATAGAAAGGAAGAACAATATTCACAAGACCTTCCTTGCACAAGCTTGGGTCATTGTGTTGAGACCAAGCGTGATGGTTTCACCTAGGTTCCTCTCTACATCATATTTATACTAAATTGGCCCTTAGAATGCTATCTCTCTTTTTTCCCAAAGTGGTAGCAAGACAGCCGCCGACCACTATTTTTATAGTTTAGAATAACTTGTACAAAACTGCCTTCATTAAGGCAGGAATTGGTAAGAGTAGCCCATTACCCATCCAAGTACAGTACGTAAACCACCTCATTGTTTTGCAGCCCATATTCTATCCAAACCTATAATATAATTTGGAATTCAATGATCACAAATGCAGAATGCTAAATCAACATTACGAATGTTAAGAAGGTTGAATGGAATCAAACAAGAGACAATAAGGGAGGGCCTTTGGCAGTTTGGCACACCATACCATCTGTCCTTGCTTGGCCACCTTCTTGATCTCTGCGATGAGCTTCTTCTCCTGAGCCTGCAGGCCCTGCCTCTCCCTCTCAATCTCCCTGATGGACTTATCCAGCATCCGCTTGTTCTCCCGCAGCAGCTCTATCATTAACCAAACAAAGAAAAACAATGAAACTCTCTCTTGCCATAAATCCTTAGGAGAGTTAACCTCCAGGGTTCTCCCCCATATATCAAAGATTCAGCGAAATCAACACCAGATAGCACAAGCATTACAGGGCTCCAGTTTCTTAGGTTATGTTGTTCCCTTAGCAAAATAAGTAAATGAATTAACAGGAACAAATACGACAAACCCAAACCAATCTTTAAGTCCCTTGCATTTCTTGGTTGACTGCATTTGTCGGAATAGTAACTGGGCCACCAAAAATATCAAACTTTCTCTCCCTGCGTCAACCTAGGCGCCCTAAAAAGAAAGAGATACGAAAAGCTTGGGTTTTTCTTGCATCCATCCTAGAGTAACAACCAACCAAGCGAGGTTGATTAATTAGTACAGTCTAAATACGACGCTTCCGCAAGAACTAGGGTTCTCCCTTACTCCCTCCCGTTTGACGGAAGAACACAAACGAGATTAACGCCCTAAAAAGCATCAACTTTGGATCGTCAACAGGGGGGGGGGAAGGCAAAATTTGTCGTTTTTTTATCAAAAGCAAAGGAAAAGAAGTCCAATTTGTTGATCGTCTGTTCCGATTGGCGGACAGGGGAACAAGTAAGATTGCACAATCTAGAAGGAAGGGGAGGAGGAAGAAGAAGATGGAGAAGAAAGGGAATCCCAACCAGCTGGGGTCTTCTTCTTGCCGAAGATGAAGCTCATGGTGGCGGGCAGAGGGATGATGATTCAATCAATTCGATTAAATATTCTTCCGGATCTATCCCCCCTCCCTCTTGTGTGTTGAATTGAACTGAAATAAGCCCCTCCACCAGCTCCTAGATTCGGGGATGGACGCGAAAGAATTGGTTTGGGTGGTTGATTCGTGAGCAAGGCATTTGCGATTTGGGTTCGTTGCTGGTACGGTACGCGGTTTGTGATGCGGCGCTGACTCTACTATTCTTTTGTTAGTTCGGGATTGGCTTTGGAAAGGATGGTTCCTTCCTCCTCTCCTCCCTCCTCTTGCGTCGGGAGTCGGGTCAACCCAACACGTGACGTCACTCCAAAGTTGTCGAGTCCCGGATGTGGCACAGCGAAGTGCTCTTTTGGCGCACGGATCTGGACAGGGGCATTGCTGGCGAATGGAAGCTCGGCCGGCACGGGTGTCTCGGGTGGCCTCACCAGTCTCTACCATCCGGCGAAATCCGCAGAATAAATCATGTAATCCACGAGCACGGAGACTCATGTTTGAAGGGCATCGATGGTCCTTTGGAGATGTTTCGGGACGGATTCAGAGCCCTTCGAAGGGTCTCCAAGCACCGCGAGATTCAGAGTAGCAGGTCCTTTAGAATCACCTCAGGGAATATCTAAAGTTATCCCAAAGGGTTCCTGGGGCACCACAAGGCCCGAGGCAGTAAGGCCTCCGAGACCACATTGGAGGAGCCGGAGAGGGTATGTGGCCGTTTCACATAGGGAGACCCAGGCACCTCTTCACATGCTTGAAAGCGAAGGTGAAGCACTTGAGGCGCCATGGACAAGTGAACCAATCAGTTGAACCCGGCCTAGAAACCCCCGTGGGCCAAAGCCTAGAGTAGAGAGGTAAAAGTCTATGTAGCCCCTACGCGTATAGTACCTATGTAGGGTTAGTATAGTAATGTAAGTACCCTGTTTTAGGATGCTATAAATAGGGGTTTACTCTGTCATGTAAAGAGGATGAGATTTAGGTTTTTAGAGCAATCAATACACACTATTTTTCCTAACAACTGATCCCTTCTCCTGAGGATTCTATGGTCCCTCCGAGTACACCGAGGGTCCCCTCTCTTCTTTATTTAGCCTCTTTTTGTTATGACAGGTTAGGCGCCGTCGTGAGGATCGGCGAGAAAAGTCAAGCACAACTCACCTCTGAAACACTAGAATGGTCCCTCTGAAAGTTGTGTCCAAAGTGTCCTGGCTGAAAGCATGCGACGATGGCAAGCTAGCATCCAGGGGCTAAGCGAAGCAAGGCCTTGAGCGATGGCGGCCGCTGTGCCCAATCGCGGAGGAAGAAACTAACAATTCCACGCACGGAAACATCAGACTGCGCCCGATGGGTGGCGCTCAGGCGGCGGACATAACGAGGAGGCGTACTAAGCACTCCAATGAAGCTGGCGAATCTCGCTAAGAGATGTTCGACCTCTGCACAATTCGAAGCCAAAGAGCTACTCGGGCGCCACCGGTTAATAGTCGGCGCCCGATGCTTGGGGATCCTATCCCAGTTGGTGTGGTGGAAAGCGACCGGCCCCAAGGCTTCAAGATACCGGAGGTTATGCCCTTTGAGGGGTGCACGGACCCCTCAGAATTCCTTTGCGTCTACGAGAAAGTCATCGAGGCTGTCGGGGGGATGACACCCTCATGATAGTCAATATGGGCCTCAAAGCCCATCAATGCATGGTGTTCTTCGATCGTTACTCTCGATGGTGAAGATGTTATTGATTGTGAACCCATATTAGGCTATTTACACAAAGGAATGGAAAAATTATAGAAAAGCGAACTATTATACAATGAGGAGATAGAAAAAGATAGACACAAAAGCAAAAAGCATCACCCTAGCCCTTAAAGGCGTGGTGTTGACTTGTTCTTCACCATCCCTTTCGCTCTGTATCGTGTGGGAGCAATTGCGGGACCTAGTGTGTAATAATTTCCAAGGAACTACGAAACCGAAGGATGCGGGACATCTGTTCGCGATAAAGTAGGCCCCAACGAATTCCTCATGATTTTTCAAAAGATTTGTGGAGGTAAAATGCCAAATGAAGGGGCTCAACGAAACTACCATCATCAATGCGGCGACACTAGACTCCAAAAGGCCCCTTGGCGGAAAGGCGCCCGTAAGCCCATTCGCAGTAACGGAGCTCTTGACAAGATGGAAGAGTGCGCGCAGGCGGAGGAGGACAGCGCCCGACGGGCGGGAGCTCCGAACCCCGCCCCTGTGGCCGTGACACTAAACGGGCCACCTGCGACAACCGCAGTAGAAGCTGCAGCCAAGCCATGTGGCAACGATTACGCCGAAAGGCGGGCGTATACCATGTGGACGAGGGCAATCCCGAAGGAGCGAGCGAGGCCGAGTGGGTCGCATAGCATGGCAGGGGCCACAGGCGCAATGGCGGAAGGTACTCAGACATCCGAAGCGGCGCCGGGGGCACCCCGCGAAGGGTGCTACACAACCCAGGTGTGTCGCACCACCCAGAGCGGCTTCGGTGGGACATCTTTATTCTGCGATGTGCACGGCGGGCTCTCACATGACCTAGCGGTGTCACACGATCGCGGCCGTGCGGGATTACATGAACCGCGACCCCGACAGCGACTGGAACAAAGGCGAGGAGGGCCTAGGCAACCAACTACCCCCCACCAAGGCCCGCATGGATGGAGCTCAACGAACAGTCAAAGGCTCATAAACATGATCGCGGAGGATCATCATCGGACATATCATCATAAAGACAACGGTGTGCATCGCCCAAATCCATCATGTCGCAACATATCCTACCTTGAAGTATCTAGACCCATCATTATGAGTTAATGGAGTGTTTTGGTGATTAATGACAAATCTATTTGTGAGACTAATATTTTATTATAATATCTAGTGTGCGATCTCATTTGGATATAAAGGTGAAATTCAATGAGATATGCATTCGACTAATACTCTTATATATTGTTGCATTCCTCGGATTCAAAATATAGGTTGAACTCCACCATAAGTATAACTTGAATATGTGCACATGTTCCTATTATACAATTGTGCATGCACACATTTAGGCGGAGTTCACTCTATATATTGTGGTTTCATTAGTATTGATCCATATTCCGTTTTTCACATATATTTGGGATCTTTACTTTGAAACATATCCTTTTGAGTATACAAAACTTGTGTAATTCTTGTATACTCATGTTGTGAGTATATAAAACTTGTGTAGTTCTTGTATACTCATGTTGTGTTACTTTCAATTATCTATATTCAATTTATGTGCAATTGAAGTAGTTATCATCAATTACCAAAGAGGGAAAGATTGAAGTATCTTGTCCCACTATTATGAGTTAATGGTATGGTATGGTAATTAATGATAATCATATTGTGGAACTAACATTTTCATAAGTTGGATTAATAGGTTATGTTCGGTAATAATGAAGACTTGAGATGACATCATGAGTTGATTGTCATCAAGTCAAGGTGTAAGAAAGATGCATCATGTGTTGATGTGTATGAAGAGCTTCAAGAAAAAGAAAATTATCATGTGTCGATGATGTTCAAAAGAAGAGATGATCATGAGTTGATTACCAAGTCAAGAAGACCCATCATATGTTGATGGAGGTCTAATAAAGGATGCATCATGTGTTGATACTTATCAAGACTTGGAGTAAATGATGCATCATATGTTTATGCATATCTAGACCCGGGATGAAGAAATCATCATGTGTTGATGATGTTCAAGACAAAATCCCGAAGCAAAAGAAATTATCATGTGTTGATGATTGTTAAAGCCAATGACCCAGACTTAAAGTGAAGATGTGTGTCATCAAGTTTTAAGAAATTGATTAAGGCAAAGATATGACTAGCTAGGGCTAAGGATGTGTTCCTAGTCTTTTACCGGTCTTGGTGTTTGATCGGAAGACCGGATTGCTAGTATAGGTTGTCGTACTATTAAGAGAGGTCTTAACTAGTAGCATGAGTTAGTCATGTGTTGATAGCTCATTATGCTTGCTCTAGCTCATCTATGCATGGAGCTATTATTTGCGAATGTGTTTTGCAAATAACCGAGACTCATGCATTTAATCCTTGTAGCATGGGACTATAATTTACAAATATGTTTTGCAAATGGTTGAAGTCCATGGACCTTAGCCTTGTGGCATGATGCTATTATTTGCGAATGTATTTTACAAATAGTGGATGCTCATGCTTGATTTCTTGTAGCATGTGACTTAAGTTTGCAAATGTGTTTTGCAAATAGTTTTAGTCCATGTATCTTATTCCTTGTGGTATGATTCTAAAAGTTTGCAAATGTGTTTTGCAACTAGTTAGGAACCTTGCATATGATCATTGTTGGCATTGCTCATCAATTGGCAAATGTATTTTGTAATTGTGATTGTTGTGAAGCCAATGTTGTTTTTCTCATGAAGATCGGTAGTTCTGGCGTTATAACTACGGAACTACCTCTGTGCGGTAGTACCGGCATGTTGAAACCGGAACTACCGCATGTCGGTTGGTCCGGAAATCCGTCGGTACGTATTTTCCAAAGAGATGCTTTTTCGAGTTTGTTTTGCTCTCTTAGAAGTATTGTAGTACCGGCGTGTTGAGAGCGGAACTACCGCAGCTCGGTATTTCCAGAGGTTGGTGCAGTACGTTTTTTCCAGAAGGTACCATGTGTTGGACCTGAGTGGAATCGGTAGTACCGCCCATCAGAAACGGAACTCTGGGAGGCGGAACTACTGCGGCTGGTTGGTGGTAGTATCGTATTTCATTTTTCAACGGCTGGTTTTTCGTGCGATATAGCCATTCTTGTGCTTGTCGTGTAGGTGCGGTAGTCTGAGCCATAGAAACGGCGGTAGTACCACTTGGGCTGATTTTTCATCAGATTCTCTTCCAACGGCTAGTTTTTGTGTGTGGGCTACATATACCCACTTTGGCCAGTTGGAAACAGATCTTTAGCACCTCTATTGAGTCCCTTGAGCAAAGAGCAAACCTCTCATTTCTTATGTGCATGTGTTGCACTTAGTGAGCTTGGAGAGCAAACCCTAAGTGCATGTGTTACCTTAGGTGGTGGATTTGTATCCACTTGAGCTTAGACACTTGATTAGTTCAAGTGAAAGTTGAGTCTTGCTACTCTTGATGTTTGCCGACACCTAGGCGGTGTGGAGGCGTCGTGGCCGGTGATCTTCTCAAGAGGCTTGTGAGAAGGGTGAAAGATCTAGACCCGCCATTATGAGTTAATGGAGTGTTTTGGTGATTAATAACAAATCTAATTGTGAGACTAACAATTCTATTTGTTATATCTAGTGTATAGTCTCATTTGGATATAAAGGTGAAATACAACGGGTATGCTTTCAACTTGTACTTTTATATAATATTGCATTCCTCGGATCCAAAATATAGGATTGAACTCAACCATAAGTTGAACTTGAATATGTGCATATGATCTTATTACACATTTGTGTATGCACGCATTTAGGGAGTTTTATTCTATATTTTATGGTTTCATTAGTATTGATCCATATTCCATTCTCCACATATATTTGAGATCTTTACTTTGAAACAAACCCGTTTGAGTATACAAAATTTTCGTAGTTCTTGTATACTCATGATTATGAGTATATAGAACTTATGTAGTTCTTGTATACTCAAGTTAGAGTATATATATAACTTGTGTAGTTGATATATACTCATTTTGTTCTCTCATTTATCAACATTCAATTTATGAGAAATTAAGTGGTTATCATCAATTACCAAGCAGGAAAGATTGAGGTATCTTGTCCCACCATTATGAGTTAATGGTATGGTATGGTAATTAATGATAATCACATTGTGGAACTAACATTTTCCATGAGTTGGATATATAGGTTATGTTCCAGGATGGTGAAGACTTGGGATGATTATGAGTTGATCATCAAGTCAAGAGCTTGGTGTAAAGGATGCATCATGAGTTGATGCTTATCATGAAGAAATCATCATGTGTTGATGATGTTCAAGACAAGATCCCGAAGTAAAGAAATCATCATGTGTTGATGATTGTCAAAGTCAAGGACCGGACTTGAAGTGTTGATGTCGTCATCAAGCTTCAAGAAGATGCAAGGCAAAGGTATGACTAACTAGGGCTAAGGATGTGTTCCTAGTCTTTTACGGTCTCGGTGTTTGGTTGATAGACCGGATTGCTAGTATAGGATTGCCGTACTATTAAGAGAGATCTTGACTAGTAGCATGAGTTAGTCATGTGTTGATAGCTCATTGTGTTTGCTCTAGCTCATCTATGCATGGAGCTATTATTCGCGAATGTGTTTTGCAAATAGCCGAGGCTCATGCATTCAATCTTTGTAGCATGGGACTATACTTTGCAAATGTGTTTTGCAAATGGTTGAAGTCCATGCACCTTAGTTTTATGGCATGATCTTTATTATTTGTGAATGTGTTTTGCAAATAGTTGATGCTCATGTTTGATTTCTTGTAAGCATGTGACTTAAGTTTGCAAGTGTGTTTTGCAAATGGTGTAAGTCAATGTAACTTTTTCCTTGTGGTATGATTCCAAAAGTTGGCAAATGTGTTTTGCAACTTGTTGGGAATCTTACTTGTGATCCTTGTTGGCATTGCTTATCAATTGGCAAATGTGTTTTGAAATTGAAGTTGTTGAAAAGCCATTGTTGTTTTCTCGGGATAATCGGAAGTTCGGTTGTATAAGCTGCGGAAGTTCCGCAGTCGACGATCCGATTTTCGTGGTTCGTTTTTCGAGAGCACCCTTTTTAGGGACTTAGCCGATTTCTGAGTCGCGGAAGTTCATTGTGATCTGGCGGAAGTTCGATTATCGGTTGCTCAAATTCTTGCGGTTCGTTTTTCGAGAAGCACCATTTTGGGACTTAGCCAAAATTTGGATGTCGCGGTAGTTCCGCTATGTGTTGTGCGGAACTTAGAAGATCGGAACTTCCGCAACTTGGTTGGCGGTAGTTCCACACTAAAAATCAAACGGCTAGTTTCTCGTCTGACATAGCCGTTGCAGTGCTTTTCTCTCAGGTGCGGTAGTTCCGGCCTTTACATGTGGAACTTCCGATTTCCGATTTTGAGGGTTTGTGCATAACAACTAGTTTTTTGTCTCATGGGCTATATATAGCCACCTTGGCCGGTTGGGAGAGGTTCTTTGGTGCTATTGTTAAGTGATATACTCATTCTTTGAGCTAAGAACAAGCCTCTCTTCTCTTGTATGCATGTGTTGCACTTGGTGAGAATTGAGAGTAAACCCTAAGTGCATGTGTTGCCTTAGGTAGTGGATTGTGTATCCACGTGGCGTTGACACTTGATTAGTTCAAGTGAAAGTTTGAATTTGTTACTCTTGGTGTTTGCCGACACCTAGGCGGCGTGGGCGTGTGATGTGATGATCTTCTCAAGAAGCTTGTGAGAAGATCCGGCGGTTTGTGAGTGGTTTGGTGCTCACCATCTCCGGAGTGGAGGAAGAGCAACCATAGTTGAGTGAGGTGTTGGTTCGGTTAGGAACCGGTCCAAGTGTTTGGACTTACCTCGGAGGTGTTAGCTTAATTAGTGAAGCCGGTCCAATTTGTTTAGGCTAACCTCAACGTGGATTAGGGGAGACCGGCAAGTCTCCGAACACCACGGTAAAACATAATCGTGTCATCTTGTTTTTACTTGTGCTTTATTTTGAGCAATTTACATTCTTGCTTTAATTGCTTATATATCTTGTATGATTGCTCATATTGTATTGTGTTCATATTGTCGGTGCACTTAGTTGAGCCTAGTTGATTTAGGTTTTAATTGAGCAAAACTAATTCGCTATTAGCTTCCGCATTTATATATTGGTTTAGCGCGAAAGATTTTTAAAACCGCCTATTCACCCCCCTCTAGTCAGCCACCTCGATCTTACAAAGGGCTGGCGTGGTTGTGAGTGGTTTGGTGCTCATCATCTCCGGAGTGGAGGAAGAGCAACCCGAGTGGAGTGAGGTGTTGGTTCGTGTTGGAACCGGTCTAAGTGGTTGAATTTATCTCGGAGGTGTTGGCTTAATTCGTGGAGCCGGTCCAATTCGTTTGGGCTTACCTTAACGTGGATTAGGGGAGATCGGCAAGTCTCCGAACACCACGGTAAAACATAATTGTGTCATCTTGGTTTGTTCTTGTGCTTTATTTTGAACAATTTACATTACTTTCTTTAATTGCGTATATATCTTTGTATGATTGCTCTCATTGTATTGTATCTGTATTGTTGGTGCACTTAGTGGAGCCTAGTTGATTTAGGTTTTATTTATGCAAAACCAAATTGTTATTAGCTTCTGGATTATTAATTGATTTTAGCCAAAGAGTTTTTTAAAACCGCCTATTCACACCCCCTCTAGCCGGTCTCCTCGATCTTACAGGCCTCCAGCCCACCTCGCTATGCCGAGATTCCATCACCTTCGGCCCTGAGGACACTCAGGGTGTCTACTTTCCGCACCAGGACCCCCTCGTCATCTCGGCCAACATTGTGGATTTCGACGTCCGGCGTGTCCTCGTAGACGGAAGAAGCTCCGCACTTGTTGTTCGCGAGGTCTTTGACAAAATGATGATCCCGAGGATCGCTGTCACCCCGGGCATCCCCTCGTAGGCTTGAGGCGGGGCCGTGACGGCTCGGGGTCGATACTCGGTCATCACATTCGATGTGACTTCGTTTCCTGGACCGAAATCGTCACATTTGACGTCGTCCACATAGCAATACAATGTCATCCTAGGCTGAGCCACGCCTGAACTCCTTGGTGCTATATCATACCACAATTATCTATGCATGAAAATCCCTACACCGAAGGAATAGTTCTGATGCAGGAGATCGAGGACTTGGCAAGATGCAGGCAGTTTGAGGCATGTCGCCACCCGACATGTAACCACAGTCGAGGCAGATGCCACTTCCCGGGTCGGTAGCACCTCGGCAATGTGGGCACCAAAGGTTAAACCGAAAGGCCAACTCTCGCGAGTCACCGGGGTCGAACCCCATACGTGGAATAACCGAAGATCTTATGTGTATATTGTACTAGTCTCATGATTAGTGACTAGTACACACATTCATAACATTTGGTATTTACATCCATACATTCACATACACACATTCTCCCCTAGTTGTTCTTGTATGTCATTTGTATGCATATTTTGTATTTTATACGTGTACTGTTGCACCATATTGTATATCAACATTTCCAATAGAGTTGTATATCAACATTTCCATTTCTCAGATGACCTAAATCTTTAATTTTTGAGATAATTTCAGACTACATATAAAATTATAAAAAATTTACGAAGGCATGTACACTATATAAGGAGCCTTCAAAATAAAATTTATAATTTTTGGCGCTCATTTTCTATATTTAGAAATTCCTACCAACGGTATACTTAAATGAAATTGCGAGAAAAATTCAGAATGAAAAAAATTATGAAAAAAATTTACACAATCATGTACACCATCTTGGGAGGCTTCATAAAAAATGTCATAATTGTTTGAGCTCATTTGCTATATTTAATTTTTTTTTACAAT
This sequence comes from Hsuehochloa calcarea, assembly GCA_036346395.1. Lineage (NCBI taxonomy): Eukaryota > Viridiplantae > Streptophyta > Magnoliopsida > Poales > Poaceae > Hsuehochloa > Hsuehochloa calcarea. The sequence goes on along the minus strand of JAYEVG010000116.1, from coordinate 156,992 downwards.
AATACTAATTAGGAATGCTAATTAAATACACTTCGCTAATTAATTAGCAACGCTAATCACCTCATGCATGGCCACCGACGGAAGGTGGCCTCATGCATGGCCACCGTGCGGAAGGTGGCTACGGTTTCGCCTCATATCAGCTCTAGAACCCCGCCGCATGATCACTGTAGGGCGATATTTTGTAAATACTGAACGAAGACAATCATTTTTTCAAATACGCGGTGTTTTGCGTCGAGATGGCTAAAAATGTAGATTTTCTATATTCATGAGAGGAATTGAATTATTTCTCGTAAAATTCCTTTGTTCCGAATATGCACTGAAATGCAAGGATTTCGTCGTTAATGAGCCGGCCCGCTCTACAAGATGAAGGATCGTAGAATCATTTTGGGCCCTTTTTTTTCTTTTGCGAGAAATGCTTGTGTTTAATTTTACAGTTTGCTGATTGTTTGCTACTTGCGTTACTGAGTTACTTGGCAACCACTGATGATCGATCGAAGCATGCAAATTACGGTACGATCGACCCGTCTTGCGTCGTATCTCGACTCTTGAGAGATATATATATATATATACGCACACACACTTACTTAAACTTGCATGATATATGGAGCACTAGCCTAGAATGTCGCATGTAAACCACCTACTCTAAATACGTACGGCCTGAGTATATACGTAGATGCATGCCACTTGTATTCGTATGTATATGTTCTCCATCGATCATCGTGCATGCAAAACTAATACTACTGCAGTAACCGAGCTTCCAAAAGAAGTCGATCGAAATCTCGTGTACCATACCAGCCAGTGTGACACGTGTGCCCCATGAGTGAAGGGCACGGTTCAAGTCCCAATGTTTACATGTTAGTTAGATCTTCTTGTGATTTGCGATGGCTGGTAGCGGAAGATTTGGGAGTTCTCGTACCTTAAAAAAAAAATGTAAATCAATTGTATACGCCTAGGTATCTATGGAGGAGTCGAGTATTTCTTTTGTTTGTGAGTACTTAAATTTGTGACCCTTAGATCTCTGTGCAAAGGATCTCCTCCTCTCCATATTTCCCTATATAATCCCATCCTCTACCACCTTCCAGCCAAACCATAGCCACCATCCGACCACAACCCCCCGCCAAGCGCCATCCCGATTCTTTGCGTCGTCACCGTCTGTGAGCAGCAGCCTTGTTGTCACCCTTGCCGCTCTACACGGCTACTAACGCCAGCGGCGCATCTCTTGCCCCGTATCCTCTCCGGTGGTGCCCTTCTTGCCACTCTTCTTGTCGTTCGTGGGGGGCATTCTCCCTTGAAGGCAATCGGCGGCGGCGGCCAGCGGGTTTCGCCGGACTACGATACGAAGCATCGGTGAGTTGGCTTCGCTAGAATTTGTCGCCATAGAGCCACTAACGTCGCCGGAGATGAAGTTAAAGCACGAATCACGAGGTGTAACGTCCCGTTTTCGAACGACAAATAGTACTTACCATTTTGAGTTTCTGTTTTCAAACCGTTAGTCAAATTGTCTATTATGTCCAAAAACTCCTAGCTTCCTTAAGCTCGGGTTTGTGTTTCAAACCTCCTTTCAACTTCCGAATTCAAAATTCAATTTGAATTTCCCCTTTGCAGATTTTGGACCCCTCCCCAATTCTCTCTTGGGTCCAGCCCATCTTCTTGGGCCGGCCCACCCCCCTCCCCCGGTTCCCCCTGGCCCAACTTCCCTCGGCCTTTTTCCTGGTCCGACCGTACCCCCTCTTTCTCTCTCTCCCCTCGTCCGAGCTTCTCGCGGACTCTCCTCCCTTTACTTCTCGCTTCACAGCACGCTCGCTTCGCCCCCTCACGACGACCGCTCCCTGCTCCGCCACTTCCCCGGACCCGACGTCGCCTGCTTCACGCCGCCTTGCCGTTCGATCGCTTTGCTCGCGCCGCCAGTGCCACATGCCGCCGGTCCCTCCCGCCTCCCGCCATTTCCCGGCCCCGACCTCTCCCCTTCCCGGGCTACAAGAGGCCGAGTCCCCTCTGCCTCCTCCTCCTCCTCGCTGTGCCCTCTTCTCCTAGCGCAAGCCGACGAGAGCGAGCTCCCTGTCTGCCGCCACCGCCTCCTCCTCCGTCGCCCCTCCGGTCGATTCGTCACCGCAGAGCTCCGCCCGTCGTCCTCGACCATCTCCACTGTCGGCCGAACCTCCTGCTGCCGCCCGCCGCGTCTGCCCGCGCCCCTCGTCTCTCGTCGCCCAGCCCTCACCATGCGCGTTCGGTCGCTTACTACGCGCCCGCCCACATGCCGCCCGGTCCCTCCCGCCTCCCGCCATTTTCTCCGCCCCGCCAACCTCTCTCTCTCCTTCCCGACTATAAGAGGCCGAGTTCCCTCGCCTCCTTCTCCTCTCCTCTTTGTGCCCTCTTCTCCTAGCGCAAGCCGACGAGAGGGCGGAGCTCCCCCTGTGCCGCCGCCACCGCCATCTCCTCCTCTGTCGCCCCTCCGATCGATTCGTCGCCGCAGGAGCTCCGCCCCGTCGTCCTCGACCATCTCCACCGCGGCGTGAACCTCCTCCCGCCGCCGCCGTCGTCTCCCCGTCTTGCCGTCTCTCGTCGTCGGTCTACCCCTTGCTCCCCGCTTCCGCCGTCCGCTCGGTGAGCTTCCTCTTCTCTCACGGTACTTGTGCTTGTCTCCTTTCTTCTCCCCTCCCTTGGTCGTCGTTGCCTCCATTCGATCATTGCTGCCTGACCGCCACGACCGCGGTGGTCTCCTCTCCGGTGGCGCCGGCCGCCTCCTCCTCTCTCCTTCCTCCCTTCCGGCGACCCATTTTGGCCGTCCCCGCCGCCGCCCGCCGCTGTGCGCCTCCCCGGATCCTCTGCTACTCTCTCTGGCTTGTGGGCCCCTGTGCAGTTTAGTAGAACAGCAGCAGTAGCAGAAGTAACAAGAGTTGGCAAACAAAAACATCAATTGTGTAATGATCGTGCAATATTTTGTTAACCCCCTGTAATTGATAACTTTCCCATTGTCAAAAGTTAGCTAAAATATTTATTCACGAATATTAAAAGTTGTAGATTAAGAACTTAAATTGCAAAATCTCTGGAAATTGAAGTTCATGCAAATAGCTTTCAAAATCGCTTCAACATCTCTGCAAATCATGTCAAGTAATTGATGAAGCTAATTTAATAAACTTCTCCATTAATGTTTAAAAGGCTTCGAGAATAATTATGCTAATCTCAATATCTTGCTTTGGAAACTTGGATAATAATTTTGCAAATTCTATCAAGTATTCCTTGGTCCAAATAATTATTTATCACATCTTTTTATCCCCGATCAAAATTTATCAAAGATAAAATGATATAATGTAAAGATAAGCCCAGCAAAAATATCCAGTATCCTTTCTTTGTCCTAAAAACTCTGAAAGATCTTTAAAAATGGTGATTTAATAATTAATTTTTGGATATACCCATTCTTGTGTAAGCATCAATTGAGTTAAAAGAGAAGATAATTAACCAGGATGCCTTTGCCATCTAATTTAGAGTACAACTTAAATTAATATCTTGCTAAAAGTATAATCTTGCCCAAATAATACCAGTCCTTCTATCTTTCCCTCTGGATTTAAACCACCGGTGGTAATATTTGGACTCCCTTTGTGATCGATAATTAAAAATCGTGCTCTTCACTTGTTGAACTCCCACCCAAATCTCTTTCGGTTAACCCTTAGCAACTAACTCCCATTAATTAAAGAAGCTCTTGTTTTTTAAAAAGGGGCAAGCTGTGACGTTCCCTGATCGACAATATCTTGCCATATTCCAAATTCGAAGTGGAGTATCCCTGCAAAAGTTTCTTTAACTTTGACCCTCTCTTGTGTTCCCTCCCGGCAGAGTTTCTCCGCCACTTCCTCTTGCGCCCAATTGGTCGTTTGACTTTGTCAAACATCCCCACTTCGCTAAATCTTTTCTCTTAAGCTCGTTCATCGCAAAACTCATTTAAAGCTATTTGAATTTATTTGGTCTTTCGAAGTTCTTTGGATTTATTTGGTTTCTCGATCGTTATCATGTAATTAGAAGTCGGAGTCCAGAAGAAGCAACGACTCGAGCATGATCAAGATCTGGATAAAGACACAAACCAAGAATTCAAGACCCTTGGCCGAGAAGGCTTTGAGTAAGATCAAGGCCGCGATAAATTTGGTCCAGGCGAGTCGATACTTTGATCATTTTGAGCCTACATTTTATGCAAATTATATTCATCTAAATTACAAAAGTGCATGCTTTAATATTTAATCAAATGTATGTTAAAGCTTAAGGTAGTTAAACACTCATTTGATGATTAATTAATTGTTAAGCCATCCTTTGATAATTGAATCCATTATTCCTTATTACCCTAGTAACTATGTGGTAAATACTAGTTATAAGTTGTACTTAAGCGACATGCTAGTCTTGATTAAGTACCGGGATATTAAATATTTCAATCATCATCTTTTAAATATGAAAGTGGTTTTGGGTAGTCATTGTGGGTAAATGACTGAAATGGTTGAGTTGTTGTATTTTTGCTCCTCAAAAACTCTAATAACTTGCTATTACCATATGTGGGCGGATGGAATGGTGGTGGGTGTCGTCAGGCACGAGAGTGGTTGGTATGTGGTATGAACCGTCCGGATGAATTAAGGACTTAATCTTGTTACGATCTCCCATGTAAAACAAGTACAACCGCAAGTCTGCAAAATGCAACTTGGCTTAGTAAAGTTATTAAACCCTGAATGTCATCTCACTGGTCGGTTAGCGGGAACGTGCAAGCGTGTGTTGCGACCGGCTTGAAAGGGGCACCGATGTAAGGTGAAGTTGCTAGTCGCTGAGGTGTAGTTCAACTACTCCAGTCGCTGAGGTAAACATCCTGCACAACCTATGGGCATAACCCCATATGGGTGAGATGACGGAAGGGGCGAGGTAATTTGAAAGGTTACTGTGACATTCGCTCAACTACATGACTACGAAATCATGTGGGGTAACGGGTATAATTATCTATTGTGGGTACAATGTACAACCTCTGCAGAGTCTAAACTGTTTAAACAGTTTTGCCTACGGTTAAAGGCGAACATGAGAACTTAACTAGAGTTAGTTCTATTTCAAAAACCTTTGTGGGTGGTATGAAAAGCAGGTCGGCTCATTTAGCCTGAGGTTTGGTTTTTCACTGGATCATCGTGTCCAGTGTTGTTAACGTATGGGATAGCCCCAATCAAATAAAGCATTTGTAGAGTTTCCGATGGAGGGAACCTCTACTATTAAATTATTATTGCAATTACTCTCTTTAACAAAATACAATTTGGTTAAAATGCTAAGTAATAGGAGTTTTTATTATGATAATTGAAAATGTGCTTTGCGCAAATAAAAGAACCTGAGCCATCCTTATTAAGCCTTGCATACTTATTATTGCATCTGTCATGTTGGCTCGCGAGTACAGAAGTTGTGCTCAGCCTCGCTCTTTCCCCAAACCCTCAGAAGCAGAAAATCCTGAAGCTTTCGACTATTACAAGGAACCCAACGTCTGAAGGTCCAGGAGTTTTTGAAGCGTAGTTTAGTCTTTAACCGTTCTAGTCTCATCTCAATCTAGCCGACTCCGTCGGTACTTGCGTGCATCCTATGTTATCTGAGTTTTTCGAGTAATATCGGACGTACACAAGCTTCCACAGTCGCTTCTCTGTGGAGAGATGTGTTCTCACCCTTTTTTGCTTCTGTTGTCGCTTCTGCTACTTTTGTGATGTAATTATTTGGCATGTTCGGCTCTTATTGTAAAATTTGGCTTGAAGCGGTCTATGTAAACTCTGATGTGGTAAATCAATTAATGGTATGGTTCTACGCTATGTGTAAATTGATTCAGCAATTTGCTTGTAAGTACTATCTACTGATCCAAGGAATAACACGGTATTTTTCTAGAAGATTCGGAGTTAAAAATTTCGGCTTCGACACGAGGAAAATCCAGTGGATCAAAATTCGATTCCTCCGAAGTCGAGAATATAAACGCTCGAGTACTCCTTAGAAAATTCCTCCGCGTATTGTCTATCTAGTCGTTGAAACAAAGATACTGGACACGTTGGTTAGTTAGTCCCAGGTTGTCCGATTTGGTTGCGTTTAATTAACGGAGTTTTGGAGAATCGATCGACCCAGGATGTGCATCGATGGTTCCAAGCCTGTCAACGACTCGGCGAAAGCTAGCTATCGTCTTCGTCCCTCCCGCGTAGCCGTAGCTATCCATCCGGTGTACCGACAATGATACGTACGTACTGACAGACACTAGCTAACATTATATATACACTGTACGTCGTGATCTCCCTCTTATGTGTACACGTATCACACGCGTATGTGTATATGTCGACCTTCAGTACGTGTCAGTATTTGTACGAGGGGTCTCCATCTTTCTTAATCAGTAATTTCCCGGCCGCTTCCCTAATTTCTACGCGTATATAGCTCGATCGTATTCCCTTAGTTTCCTCCCCTCCAATTAACACCGCGAATTAACAAAGGATGAAGCTGATCAAGCCGGCCGGTGTAGAGTCGCAGAGATTAATTGAATCTACTGGTGATAGATATATATAGGCTGGTTGATTTCTGCAAGCAACGTAAACAATTTAATCTACACAGGCGGAGTAACTGAGATGGATGCAGATCGATTCATGGATCTTGCTAATTAATCAATTATTAGCTTCTGGTCGATCGACATATTAAAGTACCAACGATCTGCGTGCATGTATATACGATCAATTGCAGCTGGCTATAGGCTATAGCTAGCTCCAAATTAAAACATGAATGGATGGCCCGGCCGGCCGGGAGTACGCGATGCTGACAGCGCAATCAATGAGCTAGCAGGGCGCGTCGATCTAAAGCGATCGACCGAACCAACATGCAATACTGGAGGGCTGCCTGCAGGAGCAAACCTAAAGGATCGGATGATCTTAGCGCAGCAGATTTTTAAGCTGTAGCTAAGCCTGACACAGACAGCGCAGCCCGATGCCAGCTATGTACGAACAGTGCGGTAGAAAACTAGACTATGTAATGGAGATCGAAACAAATTAAGCCCCTGAAAGAGATCAGTACAGTACTACTCTATTACTGTACAATGATAGTTGTGTTAAAGATCATGTGACCATGCATGCATGTATATGTACACAGCAGAGTGGACGCTCCTCTCCTGCAGCCTGCAGGCTCCCAATTTTTCACCTTAAATTTCGTCACGCGGATGTCATGCATGCAGGTGCAGCCACATATATGTAGTAAATATATAGTCACCAGTGGCGTACACTAGCAACCTTTTGGTGGTGCGCGTGCGGCCTCCAATTTGTTCTGCAAAACTGGTCAGGGGGACGCACTTGGCATTGCTCCTTGCTCGATTGATCGTCTCGTCTCCTGGAAGTTGGGTAGTTAAAGCTTAATCGTGGTCGTGGCGCCCCCACCACACACTACGCACCTTTGCTGCTCGATCTCCTCCCTGTGGGTTTGGAGCTACTGTCATCGATCTCAACTCTGAAGAATATTCAGACCTGTGAGATGAACCACTCATCTTGACGAAACAGTTGCTAACCTATGGGTTTGGAGCTACTGTCAGCACTATAAAACTGTTAGTACTAGTAATCCTTTTTTTTTTTTTCTATATCTCTGTTTTTTTATGGCTGGTTTTGTTTTTGGTTCTGGCATGATGAGATGGAGAATTTAAGGGCCGCATAGATTTTGGCTGCTCATTAAGAGGGAGGGAGGCCACAGGGGAGCTACAGCACATCTCATGCGCGCTCTTCAGAATTATCATCTCCAGTCGACACCTCCACAAGCACTGATGAAGAAATGTGGTTGTCCTACAAATTCCAATCCAGCCTCAATATATGTTGTTGCCCTGTTGGTACCCCTTCTAACTTGTGGTCCTTTAATTTGCTAGCAGCTTGCTTCAACCAGGATTTCAGCATGCCTGCTCCTACATGCAGGCTGCAAAAAAAGAAAAAGAAAAAGGAAATAGGCCTAACCAACAGACCGTCCGCCTGGCATGTGGGCCACACACCTTGCCGGGGCCACCTGTCGGCAAGACATATGTAGCTAACAACCCTCTTCCATTTGCATCTAGATTTCTAGCAAAGATGGTTGGTGTGTGACCTAATAGTATTTTTGTTCCATGAGCATTTGGCATATCTTGCTCTCTGGCATCAGCTGTCTGATGGCCTGGAAATCTGGAATGTGTCTGCTCACAATTAAGGGCAGATATTACATGCAAAAATATGAAAACTATATATGGATCATCTCTTACCTTCATCCAGCCTTACCTGTCTGTTTTAGTGTTCATGTGGTCCTGTGATATACTACTAGTAATAGTGTGGGGGGAAAGGGCTGCTCAGTGGGGAAAAACATTGGTGGGCATATGCACTATGCACTTGTGTTCATTGCAAATCATGGGCCTGTAAAAGCCAGCCTTTGAATTTTATGTCTCAAGATTTGTGTGCCCAGTTACATCAGTGTAAACATTCCACCTGGGATTCATCATTGAGCTTCTGAATCTAACAGTATCATCTGCAAGAAGAAGAAAAACAGATGATTCTTGCCAGAAGAATATATATATATATATATATATATATATATATATATATATATATAGGGAAAGCTCAATGCAGGTCATATAGTTTTCAATTCATCCTGACTTTTGATGGATTATCTTGATCTGTCTTTTGCTGGTGCAACGGCTAAACTGAGCGCATATCAGTATATGTATTTTTAATACACCAATTGGAATCTAGTATACTCCACTTATGCTAATCTTTATGCAGGTCAAGGTTAGACCCATTCTTGTTGATAAGTTTGTTACAGAGGTAGGATAAAATCTTGCATATGCATACATCTTTGTACCAGGAAGGCTATCATTCTAGAAATGAAAAGATACATAGGACCACAATGTTGTAATATTCTACATACTCTTTGTTTGTATGCATGGCTGTATACATCTGTATTTATATGGTTGGTGAGAAAACGCTGAAGAATGAGCAGCTAGAGATATTGTTTGTTTCTCAGTGGTTTATGAAGCAAGGTGGTATGTATACTTGCATAGGACTCAGGTTAGGACCAGACAAGGACACCTTCTCTCACCTACTAGCTAGCTACGTACATTCATTTGCAGGACATTTTGCATTTTCTGAAATATCTTGTAGATAGAAGACCAGAAGGGTCCAGTGCAATGGATTGAGCCTACTAGTATCTTGTTAATGCAATGGGTCTTTAAAAAAAAACATGTTAGTGCAATGGATTATGTCTAGTATGTGTTAAGTACTATACAATTATACATATAATAGCCCTTGTCTCGAGGTGATTAAAGTTCCTGAGCTCTAAAAGGTAGAAAAAATTGAGATCATGCGTCTGTGCATTGAACTGAATAAAGGGGCACAGTGATCTCAGATTAACTGTAACGGCAAAGCCATGTCATCTGCTTATGCACATCACTACATCAGTGAAATTGTTAGTCAATTTTGGCGTTAGTTTTCTTTATTGGTAAGGATCTTGGAGTCCAGTGGAACTTCCAACGATCAAAATTTCAAACTAGGCCACCAGCATCATCAGAAAAGAATAGCAAGAATTGAGTTTTCCAGAATAAAAAAGGATTCCTTAACCCTAATTAGGTCCCCTAAGGTAATCATCATGTCCACTCCAATCCATAAATCACTCCAATCCAGCTTTATTTTATGGTGCCACTCTCTCATTCCCCTCTTGAAGTCAATCTTGCTTTGTTTTTTTATCAGAAGCAAACAGCACAGTTTCTCACTCCCTCACCACCTCCCCCATGTGATGTGAAGCCCTCTCCCCTGTCTCCTACTCCTCCCCCCCTCTCCTCCCTTGAACACAGAGCCCTCCCATACCTTATCACCACATACAAACCACTGCAGCATTTGTTTTGGTGCACTCTCTCTGTGCCTTTGGTCTTTGGTCCTCTTCCTTCCCCCTGTGCACTTCATTTCTCCTTCCCTGTTCTTTGACTGCTGCAGCTCTTCTTCTTCTCTCTGTGTGTCCTCCCTTCCTTGGCCCCAACTTTTCACTGTTCTTGGCAGGTTCCTCTGTTCCAGTGGTTGTTGCTGTTGTTGTTTCTAACTGTTCTTGGTTCTGCCATGGTGCTAGGATATAGATATAGCTGGCAAAATCTGGTCTTGGTGAGCAAGTCCTGAACCTTTTTAGATTCAACTTTGCTTCTCGGTGTGTCTCTGTCTGAGCAAGTTCTGAGCTTTTTAGCAAGAGAAGAATCTGACTTGCTTGTGCTTAGCAAATAAGCAACTTTTTGAGGCATCTTGTCCTTCTTCTGTTTTCTGCTTTGCTTTCTTGCTCCTTCCTCTAATGGTGATTCCGAGTTAGTTTGCTACAAGAGGAAGAGGCACTGTTAGGAAAGATGACAGCTATAAGCAGACTAGGCGTCGGGCTCACGGTGGTGTCCGCCCTGCTGCTACTCGCGCTCACCGCCGAGCTCTACTACCTCCTCGTGCACAAGCGCCGGCTGCGCCGCCGCTCCGCCGCCATCTCCGACGCGGCCTCCTCTCCCTCGTCCTCCTCCCGTGAGCTGCTCCAGCTCTTCTGCTTCAAGAAGCCGCCCGCCCTCGCTTCAACCTATGCCCAAGAGCCGCACGGCGGTGACAGTGCGGTGGCCGTGGCCGTCGACGGCGGTGACGGTGCGGTGGCCGTGGCCGTCGACGGCGGAGTCGACGATGACGACGAGACGGTGGAGGCGCAGCTGATGCGGTTGGGCAGCCTCGTCGGCCCGCCCCGGCTGCTGTTCACTATCAAGGAGGAGACCAAGGAGGACCTCGAGTCCGAGGACGACCGGAGCAGGTGCGGCAGGAGCCGGAGCCTCGGCGAGCTGCTGCATTGCTCGGAGACGCCGTTCCTGACGCCGGCGGCCTCACCGGTGCCGATGGAGAAAGCGTACAACCCATTGTTCGAGTCCACGGCGGCGAGCCCCGCGGTGGCGTTGTCGCCGCCGCCCAAGTTTCAGTTCTTGAAAGACGCGGAGGAGAAGCTGTACCGGCGGGCGCTGGCGGAGGAGGCGATGAGGGCACGGAGGTCGCCGCAGACGCCGTCGCCGGCGGCCGGCGAGGAGGATGGCGGGTACATTACGATCGTGGTGGGGAAGAACAACCGGGTCATCCCCTTGTCGTCTCCTCCCGGTAGTGGTGGTGATCAGTGAGTTGTCGAAGACGGTGGCTTTGATTGACTTGTTTGATGCCGTGTTCTAGCGTAGCTTTTGTGATGTAATATTTTTAGTCTATGGTCTGATCACGGCAATTGGATGATTGGATGTATATAACACGAACATGATGAGGAATTGAGAACTTCAGATCAATATATTTTCGGGTTTGCTAATTCACGGGCCACTGAAAATATCAAAAATCACAGTTGATTTCCTCAGAGTGAGGATCTTGTGTCGCGATTCGGCTGGTTCGTCCTCTCCAGTGATGGAGCCGTCATCCTCACCGGCTACGACAAACAGTGGCGGCCGACAGATTAGTGCACAAGTTCACCTGTTTAGGGTTTGGATTCACCAGTGCCCCTGGGCTTAGAGGGAGGCCAGGGGTGGAAGCACGGCGGTGGGTTTGGGGGGGCGGAAAAAAACTGTAGTGGTTGGGAGGCGGTGGCGCATCTAGAGGTGGTAGCCGCCGGAGATGAGAAAGAGGGCGGCGGCGTGGATTTGGAGGAGGGGCGGAGAAGGCGGCGGCGCCGACGCCAGAGGCGGCGGCGGCGCAGGGGCGGAGATGTGCACGGGGTGGAGGCGGCGGCTGAGTGGGTTAGGGTTAGAGGGTGGGGTAGGAATTATATAGGTGAGAGGGATAGAATATGAGTCGCAAATCCTCCACCAAATGGTGGGAAAATGTGGCTATAATTTGGTGAATTTTCAAGCGCATGTGAAATAGGCGCTCTAAATATTTTTCTTCTTCCACGTGTAGTTTGTGACATGTGTGGTGTAAGTTATTGGCAGTAATTTTGTTGTTATAAACTTGGTCACTGCAGTTTGTTGTTAAGATTTTTAAGCTGGTGTGACAAACGGTGAAGGCAGATACTTTCTTTTTTCCTTTTTTCGGGTGAGCTGTATGTAGACCGTACAAAATACTATTGTGCATTCATCCATCAGACCATGAGGAATGGAGAGAACAACATCTCAAAAGCTCCATACCTACTTGTCTGAAAGTGAACTTTATACTCTCTGTTATCTACCCTATACAAGTTCCTAATACAAATTCCTTGCAACTTCTGTCAAGTTTATTGACCCCTTTAAAACTGTCATCTAGTCACACTTTAGTCATGGCACCACCTTTAATTACTTCACAATGCAAATTCCTTGCAATTTTTGTCAAGTCTTCTTGGGTCTTTTTGAGCTGTCTTTTGATCACCCCTTTATTCATACTGCCTATAGAACAAATGAGGGAGCAGAGAGAACAATGCAAGCAGTACCGTCACCTCTTTATCTGATGATAGCAAAGATTTTCTAGGCCTTTCTAAGTCGAAAGTGTAGATTTTTTTTAAAATATTTCTACATTGAAAGCCATCAGGGAAAAGGTGCTATATTCCCATTGCTGTAATTATGTCTTCATGTGGTGTGGTACTATTGTTCTATTAGAAAGAAGTGTCAGCCTGCAGCCTTTATCCACTTTATCTTTGGTTAGTCTTTTCGAGCAGCCAGCTCTTTTGAGTTTTGAGACCATGGCGCTCACCGAAACACCACATGCCTGCCATCTTTGTTTTTTTCCCATCTATTCTTTTCTGATTATATTGATTTACACAGTCAAAGTTTATCTGAAAGGTGCAAAAAAGATTCCTAGACCAACATCCGATATGTAATATACTTTAAATAAAATACATAGGCTATAAGCCATTCCTTGCAAATACGATTGCATTGTGGATTAATCAACTAGCGGTGTCAGGTTACATCATATCTTTCTGATTATAGCAGTTAGGAATGAAATAGAAAGTGAAATTCAGAATCTATAAATTAGGAATTAACTGTCATGTCCTGCTTGGAATATTCAGAAGTACATAAATGGACAGAAACCAGCTGTTATTCTGGCAGTTTAGCACTTTTATTGTCAGTGCCATGTTTGGTCAGAACATGTTCACTGTCATACACCTGTACAATATTCTCGTCCTATTTCAGGGCATCCATCTTACCCTGGACTTCTACCATCATCATCTCATTTACTGCCCCCAGAGTACATGTTGCTTAGCGTCTTTCACATCGCCGATGCACTCTGCATCATCCTCACCATTCGAGCGATGGATGGAGACATCAAAGTTAGCAACCAAGCTACCACAATAGAGTTGGTGGTGTTCCACATCTTTCAATCCATACTCGTCTTGTTTGCAAGCTCAATGTAAGTTTCCCGTAGGTAGTGCTCCACTCTCTTCGTCCTAAGAATCAGTTGAGCCTTTCTAGATCAACTCAAGTAATTCGTACTTCCTTCCAACTTTACATCATTCAGCATCAGCTCCAGCTTTAAGTCAGATGACCATGCACCGACCCTGGGACCTATCATACCCGTCGCGAAGAGGTCCTGTAACATGCTTAATCATGTCACCTTGAGTTACCAGCAGGGAAGTAGTCCCAACAACTGCCTTTATTTTCTCTTCTATCGCCCTCATTGCGTCTTCTTCCTCCGCCTTCCCCGTAGCCTCAATTTTCTTAGGGATCATCTTCTCAATCAACCAGAGTAATGTCAATTACTACCAAGATATGCCGCGCGTACTTCCCACGATCACGGCAATTTTTCACGCATCAATATTATACCGAACCTCGATGATTGACTTCACGATTATCCAAATCATGCATAGCATCACCGTTCTTTTTCCCCGGAACAAATTCTCTCTCTCTCTCTCTCTTCGGCTTCGGTTTCTTCTCCCGAACAGAACAACGAACAACGAATCCCTTCGGCGGGTTTCTTCTCCCAAACAGAGGAAAAAAGCGGCCCAAGCGGCAGTGGTCCGGCCTCGCCCGCGAGGCGACGGTGTGAAGGGAGGAACGACGACGGCATAGGGCGCGGCGGATGAGGTACGTGAGGGCTAGGGTTAGGGTTTGGTGGTGGAAGGGCACAGTGGCTCTGATACCATATAGACTTTTCGTGAATTATTGTTGTGTATTTCGTGGGATCTCACATCCTTTATTTATATTCTTAACGTAGAATCCGACTCTAATACAACTCGCTATTTATATCTAACACAAACCCTCCAACAACACTCATCACATGTATCATATTGTTCCGGGGCTCTAGATGAATTTGGTCATTCCCATTAGTTGTAGTCCACCTGTTGCTTGACCTGGAAATATCATATCCATTTGAATCCTAACTGTACTGGATGAGCCCTACCATATCTGCTCCTCCATCTATGCTGTTCCAATAAGTGAAGCGTTGGATTAGAACACATCAAACCCAGCACTGTGTCAATGATATATATATGTGCCAACTTTAGAGCAGACAAGTGGTGAGGAAGGCAACAACAATGTGCTGGCCCTGCAAGAATGGCAATTGCGCCCGGATCTGCTGCTCCTTTCATCTATTCTAACATTGGCAACAAGCCAGCGAATTAAGTGTTCATAATCTTGGCGACACGCATTGTTTGATGCTAATCTGATGCTATAATCGGAGGGACTTGTAGTTAGGTGCCCTACAACAAGATAGCATGCAGTAGATTGGTTGCCTTTATTTGGGCCATAAGCGTAAGATTCGTCTGGTAGTCTAAGAAGGGATCATAATTGGGGTCTGGCACAGGCATGCATCCTGGCAAGCAGATGAAGATGACATGTTGACATGTACCCCCAAATTTCTCACCCAACACAGATTGCAATTTGCAGAGCAGGTGATCATGTGGGGATTCTTGTGTTCTTTCAAAGTATCAGCATGCAGAATTCGCAAGACAAGCCATCCAATCTAAGTAACAGTTTGTGTTTTGTGAATGCAAATGGGCCTTGTAGTGTAGCTAGCGCTCACAGCAGTTAATTTGTAGAGTAGTAGTAGTATAGTTCTGTTGATGTTTTTGAGCAATCGGAGTGGAGTTGTGTTCTCCACACATTGATGCAAAAATTTGATGTGTCTTGTCAGGCAAAGATGGGCGTTTCTAGTGATGTCTGACTGTGTGAAGTGTGTAGGTGATCTACATTGACCTATACCTACAACTGCATCTAATTAATATTCATGTTTAGTTTGTGCAGCACATGATGGTGTGAATTAGTGTGACCCCGAAGTTCAGTAGGTGCACCAGTGTCCATGAATGAATGAATGGTCAGGATTGAGACATGGCTTCTGGCATACTCGAATGTTTGAAGCCCTAACACTTCATCACTTTTAATCAGCACTATTAATTTAGATCATACGTGGCATGTGTCATGGTCTCTTTTACATGCATGCTAATACGATGCTATCTTAACAGTCTTGCAGAGCCTGATGGCTTACTATTCTTTGCCTTCTGGTCAGGTATAGCTGATTACCGAAGAATGGATCTTTCAAGGGACCATTATTTCCCAAACCTGTGACAACTCAACCATCTCAAGCGAGCCCTGATTACTGCTTTGCAGATGCGTCAGAATTGGGTCAGCAAATGCACGTCATGCATGGTGCCAACCAAAGTCAGAAGTTCGCCCTGATCGATGCCCTGCCTGCCCCCTGCTGGTACAAGTCCAAGTCAGGTAAAGGGGGAAAAGAACAACAGTGTTACTTACCGTACTAACCCTGTAAAGTGTGTAGTGTAAAACATACGGCCCAAGGTCATCACCATTTGAAGCTAGGAATCTCTCTTTCTCCGCAGGGAAAGATGGAAGGAGGGCATGTTGAATTGTACGTGGATCTGTCAGAGCTGTTATGACTAGTGTTAGAGAGCATGCACGTTTCTTGCTGTGCCAAAAGTAGATCCGTTCTGGTCCCAATAATCTATCTAACTAAGCTGGGAGGGAGGGAGAGATGGATTATTGCTATGGCAAAAGTGGACTGTTGATTATTGTCATTCGGCAGCCGGTTCGACTTGATCATCAGATATTCAGATTCCTCTCCCCCCCCCCCTCCCCCCCTGGTTGGTTGCTTTTGCTTATGCACGTAATCTCGATCTCTCTGTTACTTCTTCTTGAATCATGGATGCGTGATCTGACGAGTGATGGATGATTCACGTTTATGACGTAGATGGTTTATTCTGCCGTCGTTTTGTTGCTGAGTTGGCTTGCGTACATTAGGCTTCGGACAGAGAAACAAGACTGCGGATGATAAATTCTCCAGATTGGTGGCGGCAGCAGCGGCAGCAGCTTGCGCATGCAGATGACGTAGAGGGCTGTTCTCCCCTACATTAGCATCTTTATGCATCTTCCTCATGCTTTGGAACAAGTTGCTCTAGACCTGTACTAGTTGCATGTCAAAGTCCAATTGTGAAATCACAGATGAAATTGTGAAAATAACCCCAGATGCTAATGTAACAACATTTTATGAACTAAGCTGACAATGACAAGTTCATGAAGAAACAGGTGTTGGAAGCTCACGCACTCTGCATCCAACCAAAGTACCAAACCAGCTAAAAAACAAAAGAAATATGTATGGGCCAACATATAGGCCGACACAAAATGTTTTGGCCCAAAACTCATCCCCCTTTTCCTGGGAGGGATTGCATTCACTAGTTTTTTTTATTCCTTTTTCTTTTTTGGCATGAGAAGACCTGGGCAGAGCACGTCCCATCCCACGTCATATATTCCAAGAACACAAATAAATATATAAACAAATAGACATATGGAAAATAGAGTTTTTTCTTTTCTTCTTCTGAATTTGCAGTATTTCTGAGACTGAGTCAAGGTACAATAAGGTTTAATTTAAAGTTAAAGAGCTCGGAGCATTTTGAGCTTTGCTGGCAGTGGCTCCTAATTAGTCAGCCCTTCCCCAAACGGAAAGAAACGGAAGCAACGCTTCCCGCCGTCCGATCAACATCCAACGTCAATAAACGCCACCCCGCCCGGAACCTTCCAGAACCCGCCCCCTCCGCTATAAATTCCCGCCCTCCTCCCCCGCTTCCACTCCTCTCCCTCCTCCCCAAACCCTAGCCGCCGCCGCCGTTCTTCAGCGCGAGCAACTCAGATGGCGGGCAAGGGCGAGGGTCCGGCGATCGGGATTGACCTGGGCACCACCTACTCGTGCGTCGGCGTGTGGCAGCACGACCGCGTCGAGATCATCGCCAACGATCAGGGCAACCGCACCACGCCCTCCTACGTCGCCTTCACCGACTCCGAGAGGCTCATCGGCGATGCTGCCAAGAACCAGGTCGCCATGAACCCCATCAACACCGTCTTCGGTGAGCAACCTCTCCTGCCCTCCTCCCCACCCCAGATCTCTTCTCCGTCCTGCTTTGTTCTTGTTGTTTTTATGTGCGTTAGATCTGTGGATCTGAGGCTCTTATCATGTATGGTGTTGTGATCTAGCTTAGTCCGGCTTCTCAGATCTGCGCAGTTTCGTACGGCTTCTTAGTTTACCTGCTTCTTCGATCTCTGTTTACGAACTATAGATCTGTATGTGCACTTTACTAAGCTCTGTGCTGATACTTTACTTAAAGTTACTGGATATGGAATCTTAGTTCATTAGCTTCACATCATCAGTGTTCTAAAAATAGGGCTACTAGGCCGTATACTAGCCTGTATACAAGGAAATGGGTGCCTCTACCTGTTACCGCGTAATGGCCTAACCGAATAACGAATACCGCATACCGCTTTTTGGAACCTTGGACATCAATTTTCTTTTGCGATACTACTTGCTTAGGAATGTCCTGTTTTTAGTGTGTTCAAATGTTCCCTTGCTGAAAAAGGATATTTCAGCTGGGTCGTCTAGCTTTATAGAAATTTTGAAGGGAGAAGTGATGATGTTTTATCCATACCACATCTCTGCATCTCAGATGATGATCAATCTACATCATGCACTACCATCTGATCTCCACTTCATCGTATTTTATTTATTTATTTATTTTTTTTTTGGGGGGCAACAATAGCTATGCATCAGTTAACTGATTTTCCAAAAGGCATTTATTTGAAAGTGTTGAACCCGGCAGTGTACAACCTGTGATGTAAATTAACCCATTTGCTGAACTTACAGTGATTATTCCAAAAAAAAAACACCATCTTTCGTCTGAGGTTGCATGCTTAGATGTTATCGATGATTCTTTTTAATCCATGTAGAAACTTTATGTAGCTTCTAATGCCATCTGGTATCTGACACATGGTCTTCTTGTGTGACTATGCGTCTTGAAATATGGCATATAACAAGGGGGAACGGGCCTTGCGACACTGGTTGCTCTTTGATGAGCCTGCAGTTACTATATAGCCATTTACATGTTCTAGCTTTCCTAATTTGTCAAATTGGTTGTGCTTAGCATAACCTACCATATGCTTTGGTTTAGGGCTCTAGATCGGAATACATAGGAATCTGTGAACAGTATGTTGATCCAGCAATCGTGCATGGTATTACCCTTGTTTCAGTTATAAGCATGAGAACAACTCTTAACTTCTTTTATTATAAGTGGTTATAGCCCACAAGTCTTAAATGTTTGTTGAATGTTGCCTCCCCCCATATGCTGGATTCAAATGCTTGTATTCTGCTTGCAAAGAAGTTATTGGTGCTTGCCCTGGCATAGCAACTAGTGAAGTCTGTGTCCTTACACGTCTGGGTCAATTTGTATTGATGTGTTCTTTATTTATTACACTGTTTATATTGCAATTAGGCAAGTACTGACATCAATTCTTTTCTGCAGATGCCAAGCGACTCATTGGCAGGAGATTTACTGATTCTTCTGTCCAGAGTGACATTAAGTTCTGGCCCTTCAAGGTCATTGCTGGACCTGGTGACAAGCCTATGATTGTTGTCCAGTACAAAGGTGAGGAGAAGCAGTTCGCAGCTGAAGAGATATCCTCAATGGTCCTCATCAAGATGCGTGAGATTGCTGAAGCCTACCTTGGCACCACCATCAAGAACGCTGTCGTCACTGTTCCTGCCTACTTCAACGACTCTCAGAGGCAGGCCACCAAGGATGCTGGGGTGATTGCTGGTCTCAATGTCATGCGTATCATCAACGAGCCGACTGCTGCTGCTATTGCTTATGGTCTTGACAAGAAGGCTAGCAGTGTTGGTGAGAAGAATGTTCTTATCTTTGACCTTGGTGGCGGTACCTTTGATGTCTCCCTTCTCACCATTGAGGAGGGTATCTTTGAGGTCAAGGCCACAGCTGGTGACACCCATCTTGGTGGTGAGGACTTTGACAACCGGATGGTGAACCACTTTGTCCAGGAGTTCAAGAGAAAGAACAAAAAGGATATCAGCGGCAACCCCAGGTCTCTCCGGAGGCTGAGGACAGCTTGTGAGAGGCGAAGAGGACCCTCTCCTCCACTGCCCAGACCACCATTGAGATTGACTCGCTGTACGAAGGCATTGACTTCTATTCAACCATCACCCGTGCCAGGTTTGAGGAGCTCAACATGGATCTCTTCAGGAAGTGTATGGAGCCTGTGGAGAAGTGCCTGAGGATGCCAAGATGGACAAGAGCTCTGTTCATGATGTTGTCCTTGTTGGTGGCTCCACTAGGATTCGAGGGTGCAGCAACTTCTTCAGGACTTCTTCAACGGCAAGGAGCTTTGCAAGAACATCAACCCAGATGAGGCTGTTGCCTCACGGAGCTGCTGTCCAGGCCGCCATCTTGAGCGGAGAGGGCAACGAGAAGGTCCAGGACCTCCTCCTATTGGATGTCACCCGCTTTCTCTCGGTTTGGAGACTGCTGGAGGTGTCATGACCGTCTTGATCCCGAGGAACACCACCATCCCCACCAAGAAGGAGCAGGTCTTCTCCACCTACTCCGACAACCAGCCTGGTGTCCTCATCCAGGTGTACGAGGGTGAGAGGACCAGGACCCGCGACAACAACCTGCTGGGCAAGTTCGAGCTCTCTGGCATCCCTCCTGCTCCCAGGGGTGTTCCACAGATCACCGTGTGCTTCGACATTGATGCGAACGGCATCCTGAATGTCTCCGCCGAGGACAAGACCACCGGGCAGAAGAACAAGATCACCATCACCAACGACAAGGGCAGGCTGAGCAAGGAGGAGATTGAGAATATGGTTCAGGACGCGGAGAAGTACAAGTCGGAGGACGAGGAGCACAAGAAGAAGGTGGAGGCGAAGAACTCCCTGGAGAACTACGCCTACAACATGCGCAACACCATCAAGGACGAGAAGATCGCCTCCAAGCTCCCGGCGGCGGACAAGAAGAAGATCGAGGACGCCATTGACCAGGCCATCCAGTGGTTGGACGGCAACCAGCTGGCCGAGGCCGACGAGTTCGAGGACAAGATGAAGGAGCTCGAGGGCGTCTGCAACCCCATCATCGCCAAGATGTACCAGGGCGCCGGCGCTGACATGGCCGGCGGCATGGACGAGGACGAGGCACCCTCTGCTGGCGGCAGCGGCGCTGGCCCCAAGATTGAGGAGGTCGACTAAGTGCATATGTGCGCTTAATTATATTTATCCCGCATTATCTATCGCTTGTCATGCTAGTGGTTCATTTCTTGAACTCACGGATGGATTGTAGTACCCTAAAGTAATATCTTGGATCTGTGCAGTCCATGAGAACTGCATCGGAAGCTGGGAACATTATGCTGAGCTGACGAATTGTTATTTTTTAACCATGCGTTTGTCGTCTGCAATTTAGTTCCTGCTGCTGCTGCTTTTTATCTTGCATGCTGTTTCTGAGATACAAAGTACGTATACAGCCAGACAACGTATACAGCTGCTTTTTATCTTGCATGCTGTTTCTGATTCTTAGTTTTAAGGTTGGGATTTAGTGGGGTCATATTAATGGATGAAAAAGTAAAAAAAAATTGTTTAGCGTCATTGGCACCGAACAAAGCAAACAATTCTTTTAGCGTCAGCCCAATCTATTTGTATTCACTACACTTAGCTAATGGTTCTTTACTGTAATGAAGTGCTGTTTTTTTGGCCTTGCCTTGTGATTCATGCAAGTTGTTGGGAAAAAATCTTTATAATAAGTGCTGAAAAATAGAGGATTGTATTAGCATTAAACCCAGTAGCAAAATTGTAACAAATCGCCGTGAAATTAAACATTTTCCAGCCCACATGTCGGAGCAAAGAACTATCTATATTCTCAATCATGCAAGCTGTTTTTTAGTTTTACAAACAACAGTGAAGATTGATTATGTTTTGTAATAAATTCGTTATCAACAAACTTATTTTGAATGCTTCTGCAAGTCTTGTTCAGCCCTCTGTAATTGTGAGAACCCGAGTAATTAGGCCTATTCTTATAGCAGTATTTTATATTAACCTCAATAATTAGTCCAATAGAGCATCATGCAAGAGTTCTCTGTAAGCGACATTAGATCAATAATTCATTATCTGAGTTGATTACAAAAATAGTTTGTAACCAATCAAGGTATAAATTTTTTTGCATCATCTAGCTAGTATTGCAATCTAATCTCTGCATGATCATTCGCTGAAGCCCTCCTTGCCATTTCACCCAACTATCGTCGCAGCTATTGCAACCCAATAGAATATCCAAATACATCCCCCATGTCCAGGATAGCACAGCTCCAGCAGCTGAAACCATTCCCCCTTGCTCAAGAGTCTGCATTCCCCTCTGTTCCTCAGGACACCTCACGGGCAGCACAGTCATTTCCAGACTCTTCCCCTCGCCTATACATTCCCCCTGCCCAAGCTCTCACACAGGCGACCACGCTAATCCATTCCTGGTTGAGCACAGAGCAAAGAACACCCCATTCCCTTGGCTCCTTCTCACCGCGGGGAGGGAGCAAGAGGAGGAAGCCAGGGAGAAGCAGCGGGAGCAAGGACGACGTCGGCGCCAGCACCGACCTTGAACCCTCAGCGTCCACCTCTCCACTGCCGGCAGCACCGACCGACCGCCACTCTCATCAGCATCAGCATCAGCCCAAACCAACACAACCCCAACACCACAGGTAGACTACATCCATGCTCTTCCCCTCAACCATTTTGGCTATTCAACCTTACATCTTTATATTCATCATTCCACAAATGCAAAAGGTATCTCAGTTCATCATCTCTCAGTTCATCCCATCACAGAGCAGTAGGGGGAGGAGTAGAGTAGGAGATCTGGATGAGGACTTACCCAGTAGCAATCGAAGCCATCCACCTCCACCTCCAGTAGCCTCCATCACCAGATCAATCACCTTGAACATGCATACATGAATCACTAGTTAGCATTAGGTGTTAATCTGTTAGGTTTAGGAAGAGGGTTAGGTAGTTAAGTAATTAGGGGGTTAAGTAGTTAGGTAATTAGGTAATTAGGGTTAGAAAATTAGGTATATAATTTTAAGTATAGGAAAATTTAGGAAAATCGGTTTGGCTCGTGTTTATTCAGTTATTTAGAGTAACCCGTTTGTGTGCAAGGAAGTGTTGATAGTTGTACGCACTCGGGTGTATTCTTGCAAGCGTAGCGAAGTGTAAGCTCGAGTGGTAGTGCTTGTCGTGTGATAGGACGTGAGCTAGGCAGTCGCGGCTGTAGAGCGAGTTAGACCATAGAACGATTTTAGTGGAAGAATGCTAACTTGGTCAGGTTCTGAAAAGTTTTGTTAAATTAAAATTGGCTAACATAGGAGGTCGCATTAGCATTTTATACTCCTACTATCACGGGAAATCAACTAAGTATTTACTTATATATTATTCGTACTGCCGCATTACTTCAGAGGTCGAACTCCAACAAACCGGTGTAGTTGAGCAGGGACTTGTCGACGCCGACTTCTTCTATATATACGAAGGCAAGCTATCCTCTTGAACATGAATATAGTTATTTTAAATGTAAACATTATGTTGTTGTATCTTATATGTATTGCATGAAAATTATATTCCAAACTCAAATCGAATAATGAGATGATGAGAAAGATAAGAGAGCAGAGATGAGAACAAATGTACTATTATGGTTGGTAAAGGGGGGCCTGTGGCAGGGAAGAGATAAGGCAGGAAGTGTGACCCTTTACATACTGTTAAAATATAAGGACCAACCAAACTCTTACTCGGTCAAAGGTCGTAAATTTAGTGCCAACCATTTTCCCTTTTCGGTGAGCAGAAAATGCTACTTCGTTACGTGATCATGCTCTCCACAATGGGTAAGTAATATGTGTGAGTGTGATGGAGGAACCCAGGACCGGTAGGAGAAGTCCAGAAGTGGGGGATCTAAGGCGCTATAGCGCTAAGGTGGAGTGTCGAGTGCAGGACAGAAGCTGCCTCAACCAACATTACCAGAACTCGGTGTGAAGACAAGGTCGGCACCGATGGAACGTAATGGGTGGAGAAATTAATCACGTAACCTGGAAAACGTTCTGTATTCTGATCTCGAAACCGCATCAAAGGAAATGCGGTGGACCCAGTTCATAAGAGAGTTCAGAATAGCTATGGGTAAAGTGGTATAAAGCCCGCGCAGTGCTATACAAATCATGAATTCATGCCAGTCTCCTGGATTGGAGTCTACGGGAACCATTGAGAGTCTATCTTCTCTCCGAGTGACCAGTAGTGTTTTCAGTATTAAAATCTGTCACCTAAGGTTTTAATGATTTATTTTCAAAATTGAGATGGTATAGAATTTGTGATAATCTGAGATGATGTCATACATTGCATCTTTTGCTACTAATGCTTGCTGAGTACTTTGTACTCAACCTTCCTTTGTAGATCCTAGTCCGACCGGGAACTATCCCGAGTGGGACGAGGGACGTGCAGGTGCTGATGAGGCCGCAGGAGATGTGGGCCCTCACTACGAGGAGCAGGGCGAGATGGACGCCCTATTCGACACTTAGGACGATTAGGGGGCCGAGTGGGCATGGCAGGCAAGGGAGGGACATAGTCCCATTTTGCACTTGTAAATAGTTATATGTAATGTAAGACCTTAGTCTTGTGTGGTTAACTGTTGTAGTAAAGAAACATCTTTTATCCTATTGTTCTGCTGCGCTACTCTGATAATGACTTACTATTCGTCGGAGCGGTGTTCTACAGGAAAGACAAATAGTAATCCATGTGGCTAAGTGTGATTACCCCTGGGGTAATGACCCGGGGCGTCACAGTAATCTTAATATTCCATCCATACTGGTCCTTGTATTGTATTGAATAATTCTGGCTGCAATTCTGCTTGTAGTTTCCTCTTATCACTTGCTTCTGTGTCCAATTCTTCAGCACCCAATGCCGACAGTTTAAGATCAGAGCTCTGAAGGTGAAGGAGGACCAGGAAAGTGCCGTCCCTGAGGTTTCTGTGATAATCAACCCTGAAAAGGAACCTCCACTGTGTTAAATATTCATAATCATCATGAACTTCATGTGACAATCAACCCTAAAAAGTTTTTTTTTTTGGTATTTCTTGCCTTCCTTGATTGGCATCATTTTTGTTGTCTAATTCTTAGCCATGTCGTGGGTGCCTTGAGATACACGAGGAAGGTGGTGAAGTGTTCATATCACTGCTGGTAATCTTGCTAACTATGTCTTGAAGCCTACGGACTTTACATATAGTGTCTAATTATCGACACTATATCTTTTGACATGATCAAAATCACGAATCACAAATGAAGTCAGCTGATATATTCCACGAGAAAGTTGGAAAATGACAACACTTGAGAGCACAAAGGGCTAGCAGTACTACTAAGAATTTAAAATACAAAGTACCTAAGAAGAAGGTTTGCATGCATGATCTGGTTGTTGGCGTGGCAGGTGAAGTCACGAATGACAACACTTAAGATGACCAAGTCGTCGTTTAATTTTCTGCGAGTGTGGGAGACAATCTTCTTAATTTGTATTCTCCCCCTCTCTGCTGTTCCTCTGCATCCCCTGAAACAACACAGCCAAGCGAGAGAAAAAAAGGTTAGAAAATTTTCTTTCAGAAAAAGTAGGACATATATAGAGACTCTAGCGTACAGGTGAAAGGTATATGGAATGAACAAGAGGAAACAAAGAAATCAAACTAAAAGGAGTAACCGAAGAAACCAAGATGTTAATTTACCTCCATATATGGTGGTGGAATGACTGATATTTGTATCCAAGTTGTATGGATCTCTTGTGTACATCACATATCATTTCCTTGGATTGTCTCCATCGTCTGGATAGGCCTTGACATGCTGGATATGGCCGAACTTGTCCCAGTCAGGGCCAGGTTGTCCCGCTCCCACGGCTATGGAAGTGAGCAGAGATAGGTTGCAGTCTAGCTGCAATTGCCTTGGCTCTACATCTCGCAGGTACCCCGGGGGCGTTTCCATGTTGTAATCCTCCAGGACGAGCCTCTGGAGTGCCGACACACCCTCCAGTGCATTCAGCTTTGGGCACTTCACGATGACAAGCTCTTGCAATTTGGGGGAGATTAGCGATCCTCTCCAGGCCGGGGTTCTCAAACACTTCAAGCTCAACAACCGAAGCAAAGTTCTCCAGATAGTTGAGGTGTTGGACGTGGTTCGCCAGATACCTCAGGTGCTTGAGTTGATATAAAGATTCAACCAGTGCAGTAACCTTTGCAGATTCTATATGTAGAGTCCGTTGGCTTGATAAAGCACTCAACAAATCACCAGCCTTCATCTTCATATGGCCAATTGATATTAGTGTTCTCAGTGATTTCTGTGCATGTACAAAACTCCAGTCTAACCCATCAGACTCCAATCCCCTGCTTTGTACAGACAACCGAATAATACTTTGTGAACTAGGTGTAGTGGTAATATCAGGTTCACCATTGTGAGCTACTAGTGCTTCGTCTCTGGACACATACTGAGCAAATGAGCGAACAACATCGTGCGTGTTGCAAACGCTCCGACCAACGTACCTTGTATCTGGCTCTATAAGGTTCCTCAATATTAACTCCTGATAGCAATCGCGTCCTGATTCTTCTAATTTGTCAGAGTTCCCATGAAGTAATCCTTCGCTAATCCACATGCTAACAATTGTATCATCAAAGAACTTTGTATCTGTTGGATCGAAACGATGACTAAGGGGGAGGGGGTTGAATAGGAGCACAATCTCTTTTTCATCTTGATCGGATTCAACACGTATTTCACTCCAATAGCTATGAGAGTTATGAAGATCAATGTACAAACATAGTGGAAAACTTGTATTGAATCCAATCGAAACCCCGAAGCAAAGCAATCAAAATCATCAAAAATTCAATTATCAAAGAGTTGGGCGGTCAGATCTCTTAACATGAGCAGTCTGACCTCTCACAGGGGGCGGTCTGACCTTCAGCCCAATTAACAGTAAAATCAGCCCAAAAATGAAATCACAAATAGGTCTAACTTTTGATCCACAACTCCAAACTTCACGAAACTTGGAACACACCTTCTCTAGGATGTTAGAAACCTATTCCAATCAAGAACCGCGAAGATCTTTGCCAAAGTTCTGACTTTTTTCGTTTGAGTGAAGGTTGCTCCAAAACCGAGTCAAAACCAAAATATAATCCAAAAACTTGAGGAACCGTGGGTTAAAGATGATCATAAATGTATCCCCGCATGTCACAGCAAGCAAGATCCAAGCCAGAAACCAAAGAAAAACCGAAGGATAAAAGAAAGCCCCAAAATCATAAAATAAAGAGCAAGAACAAGAAGAGGATCATCTTGAGGAATCTTGCTTAGATTGATTTGAGATAGATGTTGGTTTACAGCCACTCCACCATAGATGACGAATACTCAACACTTGAACACACAATCAATCCAACTCTCTAGAACCCTAATCTCTCCACCACCTCTCCTTAAACACAAACTAGGGTTTCTTCAAATACAAGGGTTGGGGGTGCACAGCCAGCATCCTCCCCTATTTATAGTAGAGGCTAGCTTCTAGAAGGATATTTCTAATGGGCACCCGTTAAGGCCACACACAAACGGGTTTAATCCACGCACGTATTTCAAAGCGTCGTCTTCATCTTCTCTTGACCTAAACCACTTCTCCTTGCGCCGTCTTGCCAAAATACCCCTTCTTGATCCTTCTTCAAAGACCGAGTTCAAACTTCATGAAGCAATCACATGTTTGCCACGTGTAGGTTGATCAACGGCTCTCTTCATATCGGCAAGTCTCAACCATCTGGTTTCCACCAAAACCACCATGACACTTGCACTGACCCCGCGTCGCTTGATGCAACCCATCGCTCCGAACTTCCCATTCGATCATCCTTATCCATTTTGTGCCATGCTTGAGTCAATCGACTTCAGCCGGTATCCTCTATTGTTCTGAACCTCAACTCTCCAAGCCTAGTCCCGATCATTCTCGCCGTTGACCATCATTGACCTTCAAACCACCTGCACAACAATAGACCAAGAAATTGATTCTGTGAATAAGTTATTTGCAACTTGACCATGGCATGGTAAATTCGAAGACGGTTTTATACGAACCGTCTGTGATGAGACGCTTATCACAAACGGTTCGTGATATGTCATCACAGATGGTTTTTGTATAAAACCGTCTGTGATACTTGGGCAGGAAAACAAAAATTTGCACTTAATGGGTGGGCTGCCGAAAATTTCTCTATATTAACAGAGTCCTTCATCTCCTACTTTGCCATCTCCATCTCCTCCTTTGCCATCTCCATCTCCTCCTCTGCCATTTCTCCTCTGCCATCTCCGTCTCGCCCTGACCTTGCGCTCCGGCCTCCCCCGAACTCGTCGCCTGCGGCTTCCTCCACCTCGCGCCAGCCTCATCGTCGCCGTCCTTCCACGGCCTCGTCACCCCCGGCCTACTCTACTTCGTCGCCCCGTCCTCCCCTAAGTTCGTCGTCCGCGGCCTCCTCCACCTCGCCCCGGCTCATCGTCGTCGGCGTCCCATGACCTTGTCACCCCAGCCTCCCACGACCTCACTCTCTCTACTCCCCCCTTTTGCTCTGTGATGTGGATTACTACTGTGATGTGTTAGTGCTCTGTGAATGGATTGAGTTGATGCTATTGTGATGCTATGATTATTGTGGGAAAGCTAGTGAAAAGTTCAATCCGAAAATCCATATCAGATTCATTCGCGAGGCTCGGGAGGCTCCAGACGAAGTGAAAATCTGTTTTTGTTTTTTTTTGCTATAGAAAAAACTATCACAGACGGTTCTAAACAAGAACCGTCTGTAAAAATATACTATCACAGACGGTTCCACGAACCGCTCAGCAACGAACTATCACGCAGCGGTTCTATTCACGAACATGCGTGATAGTCGCTATCACGAGCGATTCGTGAATAGAACCGCTGCGTGATAGTCTGTTTCACAGACGGTTCAAAAACCGTCTGTGATGATCTCGTGTCATCACAGACACAAAAATTCAGACGGTTCAAAAATCATCCGTGATGATGATTTAGAACCGTCTGTGATGAGTTTTTGTGTAGTAGTGATTTAACATTGATTCATATGTTCGTTGACAGTACAAATATACATCGTGCCTAAGAACCAAAAAATAATTACTTAACACTACAGATATACATTGATAGAAACGAGAGTCCAGAAGTTGACATGAATAATGAGCATTTGATTAGAGTTATGTATACTCAAGACTACATTAACAAGCATAGTACATTCAATTTTTCTATAATTGCACTCTCATCAATTGCAGCTCGTACCTTTCAAAAGTACACCTCATACTTGCAAAATGACAAGTATTTCTTTATGACATTAGTGCAGATTACACTAGTTTTACAACGTATAAACGGATACTAAATAAAATCCTTTTATATCTGTAAGCTACTTGCTTTGAGGCAAAAGAAATGGAAAGAGGAACAAAGAAGTCCCATTTCTTGCCGGCTGGCGGTTGCAAAAGTCATAGATATAAAATGACGTAAAATAGTGTTCTGTTATTAGGTCATATATCTTAATTAATTAACTTGGTTGGTGTAATCAGACGAAGGGAAGAGAAGTCAACCACGCCTTGTTACTTTAGCAGAAAGAAACCACATTTTCACACAGGTACTTTTAAACACGCAGACGTACAGAACTCTATTCAGAAAATTCAAGTAACGGAGTTCCATGGGTTGGATTTGTTGGCCTGATAATCTATTGTATTAGGCTTCAATTCACATTAGAAGTATTAGATATAAGGAATTTTGTCACTGAGTAGTAGTATTAGGCAGCCATTGTGTTTAAGGTCTATTTTGAGTGGTTCCTTTGAGCTTAACTGATACTAGTAACCTTAACTACATTGACACCTGCACTCACCATCACTGGGGATTCAGTAACATCTACGTGACCAACGATAACATAATCAAATCGAAAGCTTTACTTATAGAAGCTTTCGCTCTCAAAAGTTAATTAATCACCAGAAATGGCCATCAATTGGAGGAGCGATAACTCCTAAGGACTGATTCCAGACAGCCTATAGCATCCTAACACGAAGCAACGTCGTCCTGTACACTTTGCCTTAACTCAGTCCTATAAATAGTGGTGCGGGAGTGGAGTTTATTCATTGTGCTCTTCTTCTCCCATTATCTTGAGCAGGCCCGCGACAAGATGTCTTGCAGTTGTGGATCAGGCTGCGGCTGTGGCTCAAGCTGCCGGTGCGGGTGTGTGTGTATGTTTCAGTACTAGTGAAGAAATATTGATCTTGTGCTAATTAATTAATTTGATTTTGCCGGTCGCAGTAAGATGTACCCTGACTTGGAAGAGAAGAGCAGCAGCACCCAGGCCACCGCCGTCGTCGGCGTCGCGCCGGAGAAGGCGCAGTTCGAGAAGGCCGCCGAGTCCAGCGAGACCGCCCATGGCTGCAGCTGCGGCTCCAACTGCAAATGCAACCCTTGCATCTGCTAAGTGTTAGAGATATAGTTAGAGATATATTTGTGTTAGAGTAGGACTCTAGATTTGTTTTGATTTCCTTATCTGTAACATGTATTGTGTATATATACTGGCCAATTGGTCCCTGATAATACAAGTTGCATATTCCAACATGGTATCAGAGCGCTAAGGTTACCTCTCTCCTGACCTAGCCGCCACCGTCGCTGGCTTGCCGCTTCAGTCGGCCTCCCTCCGATCTAGTCGTCCGCCGGCTTCCTCCCCCGTCGTGAGCCGCTGCCGTCGCCTCTGCTCTTCTTCCCCCTCCGCGTGAGCAACTGTCGTCGCCTCTGCTCACTTCGGGCGACCACCTCGCCACCGCCGCCACCTCGGGCGACCGCCTCGCCCCCCTCCGCATCGGCACGAGCGAGGTCTTGCTCAGCGCGCGTGTGGACGTCGCGGAGGTGCGCACCGGAGAGGGCCTCGGGAGACGCCGCCAAGCTCCGCCGCCTCGGGCGACCGCCTGCCACCGCTGCGCCTCGGGAGGCCGCCGAGCCCGCCACCTCGGGAGCCAAGAGGATCGTCTCGAGCTCCACCCGACGCCGCCGCTCGGTGCTCGACGCCGCCGCTCGAGTCCTAGCCTGAGCTCCACCCGACCGCCATTTCGCCAGCTGCGAGCCGCCGCCACCAACCCCACGCCGCCGCCGCCGCCGGCTACCGCAAAAATCGCCGCCGCCGACGCCATCAGAGGAGGGAAACCCTGACTAGGGTTTCCCCCGTTCGGCACTGGGCCGATTCCTAATCGGCCCGGCCGGTTCCTTTTAAAGGAGCAAAAAAAAGGCAAAAAAAACGTCGGTCTAATCGCCGCGCCGTCCAGCGCCGCCTATTAGACTACGTTACCTTGGTCGCCGCGCCGTCCAGCGCCGCCTACCAATGGGTACCATTTTCCTCCCTCGATGTTCGGTGATCTTCCACGGTGTTAACTACACCGACTTCGTGTCTCACATGCACATCCATATGCGTGGTTTTCGTCTTTGGGGCGTCCTCTCTGGCAATGTCACCTGCCCACCATGCCCTACTCCTCTGACGGAGCCTAGTGCATTGCGCTTCCCAAACGGTGACAAGGTCGCTATTGAGTCTCGGCCTTGCGATGAGAAGCGCCTCGCCTACCAAGAGGCTCTGGACTCCTACATGGATCGCTTGACTACCTACACTCAGTGGTGTGACAACGACGCCCGAGCCGCTGCTGTCTTCATCGCCATGATGTTGACCTCGCTTTTCTTACGAGATTGTGGGATTTTCATCGGTGTCGGATGTGGACTCATCTTCGACAGCGCTCTGAACCCTCCGGAGATGCCCTCTACTTGTCGATGAGTTCGTCAGAGCACTCTCTTGGCAGGTGATGCTACGTTGACGCCTTCTATGCTCGAGTTCTGCGATGCGCGTCCAATCGGACTCTCTTTGCATTCTTGGTTGTCGTTCTGTTCATCTTTGCTTGCTATCGTCTTGACACAGGAGTTTCAGCGTGTCTCCGAGTTCCTTACTCGCCTTCGTCCCGAAGTTCGAGCGAGGCGTGCCCGGCTACTTGCACGCCACCCTTGTGTCACTATTCTGGAGGCCCTTACCGAGATACGTGCAGAGAAGACTCGTGCGAGTGGTGCTGGCTGATGCCACTCCTCCGTGTTCGCCGCCCGTTGCGATCCCTTCACGCTTGATTACATCGCCTCCTCCAACGGCGCGCGGTGGTGGTGGCCGCCCTCCATCTGGCGGTGGTCGTCCTCGCTGCTCCTACTGCGACAAGATCGGCCACATTGAGTCTCAGTGCTACAAGAAACAGCGGCATATTTCACGCCGTTCTTCTCCTAGCACCGCACGGTACTTCTACATCGGCGTCGCGCCGACTACTTCGCGTTTTCTCTCCGAGGCGGAGATAGCGGACTTCGACGATCGCTGCCGCCTCGGGTTCTTTCTCGGCGTGTTCTGCGAGTTCTCGCGATCGACTCTTGCACCGAGAAACCACCTCCTACACAGCCAGGTACCTCCCTGTGGATCCTTGATTCCAGAGCATCCTTCCACATGACTTCCGATTCTTCCAGTCTATCTTTTGTTACACCTCTTGATTCCCCTGTCAGTGTTCTTACTGCTGATGGTACCTCTCTTTCTGTCTCTGGTCGAGGACCTCTTAGCAACTCATCTTTTCATGTTCTTTCTGTTGCTCATGTTCCTCGCCTAACCATGCAGCTTCTTTCTGCTAGACAGATTACTGACCTTGGTTATCGGATCATTCTCGACTCTGACTCTTGTTGTGTTCAGGACCGCCACACGGTAGCTCTGGTTGGTTCTGGCCCTCGGCGCCTTGACTCGCAGCGTCTCTGGGAGCTTGACTAGCTTCACCTTCCTTCCGCTGCCACCGTCGCCGCCAGTCTCTCCGCCTCTGTCACTCCGTCTACCGGCTCTTTCCAACAATGGCATCACCGTCTTGGCCATCTGTGTGGCTCTCGTCTGTCGTCTTTAGTTCGTCGTGGTCTTCTGGGGTCTGTCTCAAGAGACGTGTCTCTACATTGTCAGGGCTGTAAGTTAGGCAAACAGCTTCAGCTTCCTTATCCTCATAGTGAGTCAGTGTCTCAACGTCCATTTGATCTTGTATTGTGTATATATACTGGCCAATTGACCCCTGATAATACAAATTGCATATTCCAACACTAAGAAGCTCGGGGAAGGCACATCTATGATGTATCATCTGCGTGTGACTATGAGTGAATAATTAGGAGGCCCTTTGGTTGGTGCTTAATTGACCAGTATGCATGCTTGTGGTGTGGTTTGTTTAGCTCTTGGTGTCATCGTTGTGCTGCTGCAGCTTGTGAAACTGGCTAGTGCTATTGTGTGTGTGGGTGAGTGTGATCATATCATCATGTCAGTCCAATTGTGTGTGTGCGTGCGTGTGATTGTGTCTCTCTGTGATGGACTGATGATCGATCTGGAGCTGGAGTCAAT
Source organism: Hsuehochloa calcarea (assembly GCA_036346395.1). Lineage (NCBI taxonomy): Eukaryota > Viridiplantae > Streptophyta > Magnoliopsida > Poales > Poaceae > Hsuehochloa > Hsuehochloa calcarea. Next base: position 124,322 of record JAYEVG010000116.1, on the reverse strand, counting down.
ATATAAGACCGGTTTGCTCTCAAGTTCAAACATGAGGGTTGTGGGTCTGACTCGGCAAGAATCTACGTCCATAATGCATATCAATTTGACTCGGACATGCAATCGGAAACAATCTGATTTGCCGCACATGTCCGTGTTGAAACCAAATTCAATCCCTACGTTTTAATTCATCTAACCCGGACAGTATATTATTGCGGCCATAAACCAATGGTCAAGATGTTTTCTTTCTTCTTTTTCCTTTTCTCCGAGAATTTCTAGCCTTTTTTTTTCTTTCTATCTGATTAATGTATGAATTTGTAGTCTTTTTTTTACCTCCTAAATTAACGTGGAGGCTTCCATATATAGAAGCCTCCAATTAGTAAGTAATAAAGAAAGATAGATAAATAGATAGATGAGAGTAGAAAGAATAGAGTTGTTGATAAATGTTTGGACTTGATCGGAGAAGCAAAAATCTAAGAGCTTGTTTGGTACAGCTCATACTTCTAACTTCTCGTTTAGATCTCGTGGAGCAGTACCAAACATCTAGCTTATCAAAACCACTAGATTCTGCTTCTCACGATGAGCTGTCTCGAAAATGAACTAGTAAGGAGAAACAGCCTTCCCGCAGATTCTCGTGGGAATTCAACCTGAAGAAACAAAATTACCCCTTGAAGTTCATAGCTATTACCCGCAAATGCCATCGAACTACCCCCTCCCCATCCCATCGCGGCCCCCGCCGAGCGTGTACCCCTAGGCGTTTCCCTTTCCGTTCTCATCTTCGGTGTCGGGCCTCTGGTGCGCCACCTCCAGCCCCCGTGTGCACCCCCACCGGTCCTCCACTGTGCCGGCGCCGAACCCGGAGTGCACCGCCTCAAGCGGATGACAGCCGCAGAATTTATGAGGCTCGCGCAGGTCATGACCTCCCAGAGCGCCGCCTCGGCCACGCCGGTGGCAGCGACTACCCGCCGACCACCTCCCCACCCACCCTGCCGGAGTTCAAGCGGCGCGCGCCCGCACTCAAGACCTTGTCGAGGATTCGAATGAGTTGGATGCAAATTGATAAAGGTCATTTTATTTCAGTTAACAGATGGCCACGATTTCCTAATTCCCCATCAATCAGATGGTCCACAACTTGATCGGTTGGAGAGTCTTAATTCAATAGGACGGTCCACAACTTAATCGGTTGGAGAGTCTTAAGAGGTAAATCATATCTGAGACGAACATTGCAGATCGGACTGTCCACGAGGATGATGGAGTTTACTGTTTCCCGTTTCGTAATTTGTCGTTACTGTTCACCGTAGCTTTCTGTTGTTTTCATTGTCCCTACTTGCTGGCAGGCCTCGCGTGATATATAAGCTATGGTCTTGCAAGGAACTGGGGAATTATCGATTAAATGGAACCCTAAATAGCTACTCTACTTTCCCCTTTCTTTTGTTCTTACATTTCTTCTCTTTTCCTCCAATTCTTCCTCAATTCTGTTGTTAATCGGTTCTGATTCTTCCATAAATTGGGATCAACATTATTGGGCCTTGACATTTGATATCAGAACCAGGTTATCCTTGGCATGTCAGTTCAGATCTGAGCCATTCACGAGTGGAAAGGGTTTCAGGAACAAGTTTCCTCTGTAAAATTCCATATCTAGCTTGTCGAGTTCATATTAGAGCTTTGAATCCGAAGAATAATTAACTGGTAGAGAGGGTTTGAGAAAGTCTTGACTTCTCTTTGTAAAATACCAGATCTATCAGCAAGGGGGAATTTGTGCAAGATGCCGAAGGGAGCCAAGCATGTGGTGGGAGAAGAAGGAATGGAGACACATCTGGCAAGTGAAGTGGAAGAAATCAAAGGAAGGTTAGTAGAGATGAATACTCAGAATCAACAGTTGGGCGAGAGCATAAGACAAATACAAGTCCAGATGCAAGAGAACACCATTCACATGCAGCAACAAATGGACAATCTAGTGAACTTGATGTCGGCAAATCAAGGTCAGGGAGAGTTCAGGGAAACCGTAGCTCCGACAACTGGGATAAATGGTGTTGGCAGTCATTTGGGACAGCAACCAAATGGGAAAAATCACAGTATACATGGAAGAATAGCTATCACACCAGGAAGTGGATGTTCCTTTGCCCCACCTTTACCCCGTTCAGGTAACTGCAGTCCTCGGTTTAATCCTCAGTTTCAACACATGGCGTCGTGTCCTCTTTTACTAGCAACCCCACTGATAGTGGTAACATCACTAAGGCATGGGGGGAATAGTTATGGGCCACAGTATGTTAATACCACCAACACAGGTGCGGCTCCGTGTGGTCATGCATGGTCACCGTCACATGTTGTCCAACACACTAGACTAGACCCACACTGGCTAGACCTCCTGAGGGGCAAGGCGGGCAATATGGTTTTGTAAGGGAGATGAATCACTATGTGCACGCATTCAGCAATGGTCCTAAGTTAGAATTTGTGGATATCGTGAGGATATGTGCACGATCTCAGGATGATGAGTCAATTGGCAATGGCTTTGTTGGTTTGCAAAATCTCGCGTTTTCGGGGTTTGCTTCAGTCTGTCAGACCACAGGCGGTCTGACCGGTTGTGTGGGGCGGTCAGACCGCCCGTGGAGAGGGCGGACCGGCCTGACCTAAAAGTGGATTTTGGGGCTGATCCAAAAATAAGTTGTGCAGGCAGGTGAGGGGAGTCTCCTGGATGTGGTCGCATCATTTTTGGAGCTCCCAGTCAAAAGTTCTATTGAGTTGAAAATTCCAGAAGGTTTCTGACGAGGATCTAATAATCCTCATTTTATCTTTTATCTATAATTCTTATTATGGGTAAATATGATGTCACATAGTCCCCAGAAGTACCCCTTATATCTATAAGGGAGAGGCCTAACAAGTGATTGTAAGTTCTTCTACAATCACCCCCATAGTCGTAAGCCTTGCTACGACTATATCATGGTCGTAAGTCCTTTCTACGACCACTACATAGTCGTAAGTCCTTCTACGATCGCTACCGGTCGTAAGTCCTCTACGACCGTGAAAACTACGACCACCTTATAATCAAACCTACGACGAGTAGGTCCAATTGATTAAGGAATCCGAGCGGTCTACACGCACTATTATTCCGCGTATTAATGGTGTGTAAATACCCCATTATCTCTCGGAAGATAATTGCGGATGGCGTGAAGAAGTCAAGGCGCGGTAATTCACGCCATCATGCGCCTGCACTACATTAATTAGGCACATCTCCGCAGGCAAAACGGCTACTTCTTCACGACTATATAAGGGCATCAAACAGAGACAAGGGGACAGAGAAGAACAACGGCAAACAAGGGCTAGTCAAGTAGAAACACAAGCACTATTCTCTGTAATAGTTTTAGTCCTTTGCTAGATCATCAACAATACCATACACACAGATTAGGGTTATTATTCTCTCGGAGAAGGCTCGAACTGTCTAAACATCCGTGTCAATCCACTCTGCGTGATCTCATCCTTAGGAGACCCCCCGAATCAAATAATCTTTACGTAAGATCGGTTCTAATACACCGACAGTTGGCGCCGACCGTGGGGAGCTTCCGGTAATCTCTTGTCAACATACTCTCTTTTTTCCAATCTCATGCAAGCATGGCGGAGAATGGAGCGAGGAGAACTGGTTCGACTTGGCGGTCTGTGACGTCGACATGGATGCGGTTTCGACTACGGCCGAGTGATGCATCCGTGATGGTGATGTTGCCTCGAGATTATTCTCCGAAACCATCCCATCAATGGAGTTGAGGAGGATCCTTATCCCCACAACGATCGTCCAACAGAGGAGCCAATTCCTCCAAGGACAAGGGTCAATCCGACCGAACCGCACCCGGGAGGACTCACGACACAATGAGAGTTTTTCCTCTAAGTGTCCAAGTTCCCTTAAGGCGGTCCGACACAGGTGAGACAAGTCACGAAGCCACCATTCGAGACTCCACCAAAGATCTTGTGATCCTATCTCTCGGGGTAACTCCAGATAGTGGGATCAAGCATGCTTTTCCTACGAATCTGACTGTCTCTCCGCAGATCTCATTTGCGGATGGAGACGATTATAACCCGAGTTCCCCTACGGAGGATTACTCCAAGTCGCCAGATGGTGTCTCTCGAGCACTCCTCAAGCGGAGAGGCCTCAAGCGCAAGTGAGAATCATCAGCGGAGGTCTTCGTCCTTCCCTCAAATCGAGTCAATCTCATGGAGGACGAAATGAGAACCCTCCCGAAGATCACACACTGCGCCTCCTCGTAGTAATGGCAAGGAACCACCGTGACAGAGAGAACCAACACTCGATGAGCGAGAGAAATCCTCGACATTCTCGCACTCCACCGAGAAGGCCTCAAAGATCGGACGGGAGGATTTTGAGGTCATCAGAAGAAAGAAAATTGCAGCCGTAAGAACTGCTGGGCGCATTCAATATCGATCCACGGAGGTACAAGAACTCCGGGACATCAACGACTTGCTTGAGAATCCCAATCAAGAGCTTGCTCGAGCGCGAGATACGATCTCTTTCTTTGAGGAGATTGCGCAAAGGCTTGAATGTGATGACAAGGCTGGAAGTACCTCGTCAACAACATTCGGTAGTCGTAGCAATGCGACTTCTTCACTACTATCAATCGAATATTTCTGCGTAGGAATCGACACGGTCATAAGTCACATCGATCTCCTATCCGAGAAATACTTTTCGATCGGTGATGATCAAGTAGCCCTCAGGGAGGTGATCAATCACTACTCCGCAAAGAAATTCTAACGGTGGATTACGAGGAGTATTCCTCGAAGAACCGAGACCTACAATGAGCAGTCGACTGTTGTCGGGTATCGTCGTATACGATCACTGGCGACATTAACCCTTCTTTCCTACAAAGAAGGCGTCAAGAAGTAATTCTGGATGCCGGGCATTTTCGCGACCTTGGCGCGCTCATTGGCCACCTCATTTTCGACCGGTGAACATGGAGAAATTTGATGGATCTCAAAATCCCATCGAGTTTCTTGAGATCTATACAATAACCGTCCGAAAGCGGCGGGGAGGAGGAGAGCACGTAATGGCGAATTACCTTCCAATGCTCGAAGGATCCGCTCGATCGTGGTTATTAAACCAACCACTCGAGTCGATCTACTCTTGGCAACACCTCGTGATCTTCTACAGGCAAATTTCCAAGGCACATACAACCGCCGGAAAGGAAGGCGACTTGCCGGATCAAGCAGAACAACAACGAGACTTTGCGTCAATTCATCAAGCGCTTTAGTCGGGTTAAGTAATTCAATTCGAAATTTCGACTCCTCTGTGATCGGGGCTTTTAAGCAAGGAGTCCGTAGTAGAAGAATAACAGAGGATATTGCTTTAAATCCTCCCAACACCGCTTCGAACTCTTTGAGATGGCGATCGATATGCAATCGCTTCGAGGCGGTCGAGTGGAATAACACTATCGATCGAGAAACACACGCTCTTCGAGAGCCGGTGAGGTTAGTAAGGACAAAAAGCAAAAAGTCCAAGAAGAAAATAAAAGTCAAAAGCCACAAACTAGTGGTTTCAAGGAGGTTTTGGCCGTAAAGATAGAGAGCCCCAAACCACCAAGTCGAACCCCGATCAAGGCAAAGGTAAGCGCCACGATCGTAGGAGCGACAAACCAAGATGGTGTCCTTTTCATAAAAGGAAGGACATGACCTCCATCGCCGAGCACCGCTCCCTACTCTCGGCGGGTAGGACATACGAGTGGTCAAGTCGTCGGATGATGAGGAGATGCCATTCCAAGATCCGCACCATACCGTTGAGCATATCTATGGAGGATCATCGGCATCGACTCAAGCGACAACAAAGTCACGGACGAGAGGTAAATTCCATACATACTCCTCTTGTCAATAAATTACGAAGTGGTCGGAAGTTACCATCTCTTTTGAGAAGGACGATGCCGATCACTATGAGTCGATCAGTCGATTCCGATTGTGGTCGAACCCACCATCAACAAGCGTCGAGATAAATCGAGTGTTGGTTGATGGTGGCGATTCTTTGAACATATTATTTACCAAAGCCACGGATGAGATGCAAGTACCGGGACAAAGGTAAGGCGATGCGATATTCCTTCCATGGAATCGTCAGGGTCTTCGCCAAACCCATTGGCCAAGTTTCTCTTCCTTTAACATTTGGCTCGCCAAGTAATTTCGAGACGAGAAAGTCTCCTTTGATGTGGTCGATTTCGATCGGCATATAACGCCATACTCGGACGACCAACTTTGGCAAAATTCTTAATGGCTACTCATTATGGGTATCAATGTCTTAAGATGCGAGTCCCAAAGGAGTGATCACAATTCAATGTGACAAAAGATGGCGTATAGTCATGCGGCACGATCCTCGAGATGGTTGGTCAAATACCAACTCGAGATGAAAGTCGACCGACTAGCAAGTCGAAGCCTAAAGTCGCACCAAAGCCGAGCGACCAAGTCAAAGAGGTTCCTCCGGGCGCAGAGAAACCCTCAAGACTGCTCGCATTGGGAGACTTCCGATCCCAAATAGGAAGGCGCTCTCATTACCTTCCTCAGAGCTAACGCAGATGTCTTCGCGTGGCAAGCATCCGACATGCCCGGAGTCCCGGGGAGGTGATCGAGCACGAGGCTAGCTTTACGGCTGATAAAGTACCGTAAAACAAAAATTACGAGATTTGCCCTGATCGACGAGATGCTATTAAATCGAATTGGATAAGCTACTTAAGGCGGGCTTTATAAGAGAAGTCAATCACCCAGTGGTTGGCTAACCTGTAATGGTCAAAAAGTCAAGCGGCAAATGGCGTATGTGCGTAGACTTTCTTGATCTTAATAAAGCTTGTCCAAAAGATGATTTCCTTTACCTCGTATTGATCACCGGTTGATTCTCTGCGGGTTGTGAAATATTAAGTTTTTAGATGCATATTCGGATATCACGGATCAATATGTGTCTAAGCGATGAAGAAAAGACCGCATTCATTACTCCATTTGGTACCTTTTGTTATATCAAAATGCCATTTGGTCTAAAGAATGCGGTGCTTCTTTTCAGCGCTTAATGCAATCGACTTTTCATCTCAATTAGGCCGAATTTGGAAGCCTATGTTGATGACCTAGTCGTAAAAAGCATTAAGAGACTTAATCATATCAGCGACCTACAAGAAACATTCGACAACCTCGAAAGCACCATTTAAAACTTAATCCGAGAAGTGTGTGTTTGGAATTTCTTGGAAAATTGCTTGGATTCCTAGTATCCGAGCGAGGAATCGAAGCAAATCTGAAAAAATAAAGGCCATCCTCGGATCGACCTCCAAACACAAAAAGGAAGTCGAAACTCACCGGGTGCATGGCGGCTTTAAGTCGTTTCATCGCACGACTAGGAGAAAAGGACTACCTTTCTTTAAACTTCTCGGGAGACATGAAGGTTTTGAGTGGTCGAGCGAGGCAAACATTGCCTTTGAGGATGTCAAGAGGTATCTTCAGTGCTCTGTTCGGTTTCTCCAAAGCGGAAGAGACGCTCTTAATTTACCTAGTTGCCACGCCACGAGCGACAAGCGCGATCTTGGTCGTAGAGCGTGAAAACGTACACGACCGGTTTACTACGTAGTTTAAGTTTTACACGGGCCTAAGGAGCGTTACCTCGTGTCCAAAAACTTACGTATGCCCTCCTCATGTCTTGAGAAGCTGCGGCATTATTTTGAGCGCACAAAATAGTCAGGTGCCCGAGTTTCCTTTGGGAGCAATCCTCCATAATAAGGAAGCAATGGGGCGCATGGCAAAATGGTCGGTCGAACTTGGGAGTTCGACCTCCATTCGTGTCGACGGCCATAAAATCCCGATCTTGGCGGACTTTGTCGCCGAATGGACAAATCTGAACACATTCAGATCCCGATCTGATTCCCACGACCGATGGATGATGTACTTTGACGGTCACTCACTTTAAGTGGCTCGGGTCGGGTGGTCTGGTATCTCCTCCGAGAAACCTTAAAGTATGCCATACAATTAAACTTTCGGGCCACTAACAATGTGGCGAGATCGAAGGTTTGCTAGGCGGCATACAGTGCCGCGAAGCACTCTCGATTCGTCGACTACTCGTAGAGGAGACTCTCAACTAGTCGTGAATCAAATTGGGAAAGAGTACCGGTGCTCTAACTCAACAATGGCTCGGTACTTATCGAGTACGTAAGCTAGAAAAACATTTTTAGGTTTGAGGTACAATTTATCCTCGAAAGGATAATTTCCTCATGAGACCAACTTGCTCGGATGGCTTCTTCCCGATCCATAGTACCAAAAGGAGTTTTCTTGGAGCAACTCCAAAACCGTCTCTCGTCGAAGAACCGAGGCACCTCCTCTTGAGATGGCCTCATTAGATTACGAGGATACGGATGACTCCCATCTACGAGTATCTTTGCAAGGGTTCCGTGCAGAAGATGATCTTGAGGCGATCGATTATCCCAAAAGCCAAAATGTATACTTTGGTTGAAGGAGTCCTCTATAAACGAGGAACCCAAGGGATACTCATGCGATGCATTCCGCAAAATGAAGGAATAACACTCCTTCACGATATTCACGATGGCATCGTGGGACGCATGCTTCCTCTGAGAACATTAGTTGGTAAAGCCTTTCGACAAGGTTTTTACCGCCTCTGACCTGTCACGATGCTAAAGAGGTGGTTAAAAAGTGTGTCGATGCCAATTTCATGGTAGCGAGATACACCAACCGGCTCAAGCATTACAAACAATACCTCTTTCTTGGCCTTTTGCGACACAGGGCTTGATATCCTAGGACCGTTTCCCAAAGCTCCGGGAGGTTTGAATTCCTTTTGTGGCTATTGACACGTTCACAAAATGGATCGAAGTGAACTCAGAATCGGATAACAGCTAAGCAAAAAAAAGGTTCATGATGAGAAGCGTAATTAGTCGATTTGGAGTACCAAGTCGGATAATTACGAACAATGGTAAACAATTCGCAAGTGCAAAATTTGAAATTTTGCGGCGAGTTGGGTACCAAGTTGTGCTATGCTTCATTGCACATCCCCAAAGTAATGGGGCGGTTGAGCGTGCAAGCGGCCAAATAATGCGAGAATTAAAACTCGAGTCTTCGACCCGACTTGTTAGCGCTCGGGGCTTGGGTACAAGAATTACCTTCCATATTATGGGCGATTCGTACAACCACCAATCGAGCAACAGGAGAAACACCATTTTTCTAGTGTTGGGAGAAGCCATGCTTCCTCGGAGCTAAAATTGCGGTCGACACGAGTTGAAACCTTCAACAACTCGGACCGGGAACAACTTCGGCGAGATGACATTAACCTACTCGAAGAGAGGAGAAACCTAGCCTTAATTCGTTCGGCGGTCTACCAACAAGCCTGCGCAGATACTATGATCGTAAGGTCCAACCTCGCATGACCTTCTTTGTAGGTGACTTGGTATTGAGGCTCGCCAATCCAAGTCTAACGGAATAAACTTTCCCTAAATGGGAAGGTCCTTACGATGGTCGAAGTAACTTTCGGCGGTCGATCGACTAGCAATGGAAGATGGGCGAGTTCTCTCAAACTCTTGGAACATCGACCGATTCGCAAATTCTATGTGTGACCGATTTCTCAAGCAATAAAAGTCGAGTTCTTTCTACCTCTTTTTGCCTTATTTTGAGTAGTGCTTTTTAATCTTTCGACTATGATATGAGAACACCCGTTTTCTTTACACCGGCCGGCGAAGCGTCATCCGGGCGAAACTTCTCCTCTCTGCATGTGGTTACGCCCGCTAGAAGGAATTTCAAGCATTGACTCGTTACTCATTTTCTTTGCCCGATACAAAGAGCCCGGTTCTATCCGATCGAAATGTTCTCAAAGCCAACTCTCTCAATCTTAGTCTATTTTTTGATCAATTCAAAAATATTCTAAGTAGAGTACACTTTCTTACATTTGTTCGACCACCTTTGATGTACTCGATTTGTTTTAACTGGTCGAAGGAAGAGACACACCTAGTCAAGTCTTTCCTCTCTGCATGTGGTCACCGCCCACTAGAAGGAAACTTCCTAGCGCCGCCGATCTCCTACTTTTGCTCTTGGAAAAGACTTATCGAAGTCCACCAAAAAGGACGAGCAATTACTAAAGTCCTCTAAGGCGTCTGCTTAACTCAAGTTCTTTGTTCTTGGTTCAATTAAACTAGTCGGAAATGAAAACATCACCTAGTCGAAGCCTTTCCTTTACGCACGTGGTCACGCCCACTAGAAGGAACTTCCTAGTGACGAGTCGTTTTAACTCTTTCGACCAGTGCTTGACACCCGTAACAAAAGCTATAAGTTAAATAAACCTCTCTTTGTTTTGAAACCCCATTTTAAACACTATTTATTTAGATTGTCTAAACAATCTAAACAAATAGTCGGGGGCTAGGATAAAGTTATTAATTTGACTTCAATTCTTAGTCTTTCGTTCGTTTATTATCTTTTGAGTTACTAACTACTCGACAAGATGATTTTCAGGCTTCAATTCTTAGTCTTTCGTTCGTTTATTATCTTTTGAGTTACTAACTACTCGACAAGATGATTTTCGAAATAAGCGGATCATATATTACTCATTAACAAAATTATGCGCCTTACAAGGTAGTTACAAGATTACTCGAAGGGGAGAGCCTAGTGCATTTCCTCATACCTTTTACCAATCGATTGCATTTCCTCAATCAGACGACTTGCCTCGATTCGGAGACGATCAAGTCGGCTTCAATTGGTTTAACATTAAGGCGGGGTCTTGAGCTTTAAGTTTAATGGCGCGTAACTACTGCAGCTTATTGCTTCCCTTATCGATTCAACAGATTAGCCTTGAGTGGTCACCATTTCTTGCAATTTTCCGACTTGTTCTCCAATAGTACTTGTGTGGCGGCTATAGTATCTTCTCGAGGAGTTTTCCCTCGAAATGTAGCTCACTAAGCACATTGTTCAGAGAGTGATGTTGCCTTGAAGACTAGTCTTCATCGACTCCATCTCTGTTGGGTACAAGTCGAAGCCTCACGAAGCTTTTGTTCTCGACCACTTGTTACGAAAAGAATAATACCGGTCAAACAAAAATACTTCTAGAGGAACATAACACAAAGATATTAGTAGGTAAAAGCATTTCTTACCTACTAATTGAGAATCAATTTCTTGACCTCTTGCGATGGAAAGCAACGGTTTGACATGCTTTTGCTCCCACGCTCACGATGTCCTCTGCATTCATCTTAGCAATGCGGACGGACTCATTGCGAATCAAGGTCTTTGCTTGGATTTCACCTCAAGGATTCTCAATTGGGCAGCAATTTACGAACAAGGAATTGACATTAAAAAGGAAAACACTCAAAAGGACAACGGTAAAGAGTTACTTACAGTGACTTGAGTTCTCGTAACCTCAAGTTCTTGATCCTTATTCTTGGTAATGCGGAAAACTCTGAATGACCAAAGATTTGTCTCCAACTTGATCAGGAGCTTCTTCATCTCATTTTCTTTATCTGAAGAAGAAATGAGAGTTAGGTAAAGGTTAAAACTCAAAAGCAGTCTTAAGTTCAAGCACTTCTTGTTTATTTTTTCCTGCAATTTCTTAGATGCGAGACAACCTCTCAAGTCTTTCAGAGAGGTTAATACTTCATTCCTTAGCCTCCTCGACTCCTCTTTTTCATAGTCGAGCGAGTCGGCTAAGGTCTTTGAATCACTTGTTTAACCTACAAAGGACGAGAGATGGAGATAAAAATCAGTAGAATGGTTATAAATACTTCTACAACCAGCGACCTAGTCGTAAGTTTTTCTGCGACTAAGATATGGTTGTAAGTCTTTCTACGACCACTACAGTCGTAAATAGTCGTAAGTTCTTTTCGATGATACTTTGTCATGAGTTTCTTCCATGACTATTCTCGTGAAACTTTTTACAGTATTTAAGTCAAAAACAACTATGAATTATAAGTGACTTACCACCTCTCCTCTGCGCGAGTAGTTCTTTCTCTTGTCTTAGCTCTAAAAGTTGTCGATGATACTCACCGACAACGACAATTTGCTCGAGCTTTACGCAAAAGAAAGCAGTGAGAAGGGAAGGAAAGCCACATATATAAGTATTCGAAGATACTTACATTCATAGTCGTTCTAGCAAAAATCGAATATACAAGGTCCGGTCTTTGCGACTTATCTATCCTCGCGACTTTGTCCCACCACACCTTCTCGAGGCGCTCGTTGTCAAAAGTATTATCCGTATTGGGAATATCTTTGGGATGGGGGACTCGGTCACGAGATTTGTAAGCAGAAGACCCTACGATGGAGGCAGGCCCAAAGAAGTCACCACAGAAGTTGAAATTTTCTCCTTACGGTTCTCGTGATTTCTCTTTGGGTAGGGAAGGAACGCCTCCTCGATTTCCTTCCCAGGCGGTGCGCAGTGGTCACCACCTTGACGAGAGGCTTCCACATTGCCTCTGTTGTTTCTCGACTTGATGAGTCGTGGCGGCCACCTCAACGATGAATACCGCTACCTCAAGAGTCGTGAGTTACGACTTGGCAGATGTGGGAGACACTGCAGGAGTCTCGACTTCATCGGCCACAGGGCCAAGGGTGATGCTTGACCACCTCCGTTGCTACCTCTCCGATGGTGAAGGGATAGCAATGGACTTCTCGTGAAGCATTCAGAAATTTGAAGAGTCTGATGAAATAAAGAAAAGCAAATCAAGTTGTGAAAAGAAAAAGGTAAATGTCGTTCTTACACTTTAGTACATTTCACATACCTCTGCACTCTGGTCTTAACCAGGAATTTTGGAGCAATCCTCCCAACGGAGGACCTCTTCTTCTCCACGACCACGTCTGGTCGAGGTTCAACAATTGGCTCAGCTACGATCACGTCTGGTCGTAGAGTTGGAACAGGGACCAGGGCTCTGGTTCCCTGATTCTCTGGATGGACGAGATCAGTCTCGACCATTCCGAGCGACCGCGCCTCACCGCGAGTTGTCGATGTCTTGCATCCTCCTTCATAAAAGACATAAAATCTTTCCAGTTCTCCCTTTCCAGTTGCTTAATAAAACTAGGAGTGGCACCGACTGCGAAAGATTCCGTGTCATAATAGAAGGGTACCTTAGCCTTGCGAGGTTTGCGCTTAAGAGGTTCAGCTGCTTCAACCTCCTCGGTTTCGACGGCTGCGACCTCGGCTTCAGATACAACTATAGCTGCCGCAGGCCTTGTAGAGGGTCTGGTCGAAAGACCAGAGCTCGAGCTTGCTCCCCCCTTGTCGGCAGATTTTACAAGTCGGCGTCTTTTGAGGAGGAGCCGAGCTTTTGTCTTCGACAACCCGGCGCCAATAGTCATCGAGCGACTTCTTCGTCGTCTGGCGATTTTCCATGCCTACTTTACGTAAAGCAAAGCAGAAAAGAAGAATCACTAATTAGTCGTAAGTTTTTCTACGACTAGTACTAAGTCGTAAGTTCTTCTCGACTTTTTATTGATCGTAAGATATTCTCGATCACCATTAGTCGTAAGTATCTCCTACGACTATAAAGTCCTAAAGAAAGAATCGATTTTTGATTACCTTTAGGCGATCCATCTTTTCATCTGCGGATAAAACCGCAATGACTTGAGGAACCGCCCCTCGGGTGACGGAGACTTCTCACAAATGAGTCGACTGAGTCAACCTCGGCTGTGAAAGATCCGTAAAGCAGATAAAAATATTAGACAAGGTTAAGAAAGACCAAGCGAAGAGCTAAATCGACAATTGCTTACCCTCCTCATAGTCTCTGGTGGGGTCTCCTCTTCCGAGTACCTCCACATAGGAGATGCTCGTTTCTTGAGAGGATCGATTCTGCGTGTGATGAAATCCTTCACCACATGCCATCCGGTCACCCTTCTTCCTTCAAGTCCTTAATAGCTTGAATATAAGGGCTAATCCGTGATATCTTGAGGGTTGAGTCCCATGAAGATTTCTTTTCAGCGACCTTCCCTCAAAAGAAAGGTCGTCTTGAGGTGACCTTCGGTAGAACCACCTCTTCCTCCAAATTTCGACCACGAAGGCCGGGTAAAGCTCGAATGTACTCCTTCGACTTGAGTCGTGGAGCTTGAGACCATGACTTCCGGCAATTCGGTTTGTCGAGCCATCCCATAATAATATTGGAGCAGCTCGAGATCCGCGGAATCCCGGTATGCCTCGCATGATACACGAACACACTCAACATGGTAATGGAATTGGGACCTAAGTTCACGGTTCCACCCCAAAGTGTTCGAGTACTCACTGTAAGAAAGGGGTGGGCGGTGTCGAAGGCGCACTCTGTACGCTTGGAAGGCGGGATTTGCCCATTTTCCCCGATGGCGATCTTTGCCGATAGCGGAATCCACTTCACGAGCCTTCTCGGGATCTTCCGACATCGACCAAGATCTTGATCTTAGCGCATCCATCTCCGATTCCTCCCATTCGAAACTCTCTTGGCCATTTCGCCGGAAGCAAGAAGTTTTTGATTGGGTTAGCGTGAGAAGATGAAACCTAGTCGAGGACGAAGAAAGCAAGAGCTCGAAACAATGGAGTGATTTGGGGAAAAGTAAAACCCAAGTCTACCTCTGGTAAGTTTTATAACAGCACGATCTCCGCCGCTTCGGAAACCGTCTCGTCTATAGGTCTGTAGGAGTTGGTTGTACCGCTTCGGGAACCGCTTCATCGGACAAGTCTGTGAGAGCCGGTTGCAATTCCCCAGATGGTCTGTTCGAGAAAAATTAGGTGCGTATTGTCACCCCCAAGCGAAATTACATTCTTGACCAAGTATTTCTGGTCGAAGGAAATATCAATCGGAAGGCTTTTCTCCGATTCCCTACTACGACCACCAGACGGTCGTAGGGGTTTTTACGGCTTTTTGATAGTCGTAAGCAATCTTCACGATTGCAATCGCTTCGGGAACCGTCTCATCAACAGATCTGTAGAGATTGTTTGCAATTCCCCAGATGGCCTGTTCGGGAAAGTTAGGTTCGTTTCATCACCTCCAAGTAAAATTACTTTCTTGACCAAATCTTTCTGGTCAAAGGAAGTATCAATCGGAAGAGTTTTTCCTTCGACTATCTTTCTACGACATGTTCATGGTCGTAAGTCCATTCTGAAACCTTTACCAAGTAAGTTACTTTCACTTAAAGTCGGGGCTAGATGGCGAGGATCTAATAATCCTCATTTTATCTTTTATCTATAATTCTTATTATGGGTAAATATGATGTCACATAGTCCCCAGAAGTACCCCTTATATCTATAAGGGAGAGGCCTAACAAGTGATTGTAAGTTCTTCTACAATCACCCCCATAGTCGTAAGCCTTGCTACGACTATATCATGGTCGTAAGTCCTTTCTACGACCACTACATAGTCGTAAGTCCTTCTACGATTGCTACACGTCGTAAGTCCTCTCGACCGGAAAACTACGACCACCTTATAATCAAACCTACTGACGAGTAGGTCCAATTGATTAAGGAATCGAGCGGTCTACACGCACTATTATTCCGCGTATTAATGGTGTGTAAATACCCCATTATCTCTCGGAAGATAATTGCGGATGGCGTGAAGAAGTCAAGGCGCCGGTAATTCACGCCATCATGCTTGCTACTACATTAATTAGGCACATCTCATGCAGGCAAAACGGCTACTTCTTCACGACTATATAAGGGCATCAAACAGAGAGACAAGGGGGACAGAGAAGAACAACGGCAAACAAGGGCTAGTCAAGTAGAAACACAAGCACTATTCTCTGTAATAGTTTTAGTCCTTTGCTAGATCATCAACAATACCATACACACAGGATTAGGGTTATTATTCTCTCCGGAGAAGGCCTGAACCTGTCTAAACATCCCGTGTCAATCCACTCTGCGTGATCTCATCCTTAGGAGACCCCCCGAATCAAATAATCTTTACGTAAGATCGGTTCTAATACACCGACAGTTTCGGATTTTCACGATGGAATTTTGGCTAAGTCTTTTCGGGCGGTCCGACCGGCCTGAAATCGGTCAGACCGGTCTTGTAGGGCGGTCAGACCGCCGATGACTTGGAGGATAGCCAAGTTTGCATTGATGTGTTTTGAATGTGATTTATGTATGGAGTTCAATGCTTTATTGTTGCATATTGCATTGTGGAACTAACGTGGGTCAAGTTGTGAAGAACTTGTTCCTGGAAACGGTTTGTTTGTCTATTGCTGTGCAGGTGGCTTGCAGATCAACGACGTCAACGGTGAGGTGGATCGGGACTACGCTTGGAGAGCTGAGGTCAAGAACGATCATGGATGCCGGGTGAGGTCGTGTGACTCAAGCATGGTGCGAGAATGAGCAAGATGGATCGAGCGGGTGGTTCGATGCAATTTGGTTGGATCGGCGGTGCGGATGTCGGTGCGAGTCTCTGGGAGGTTCCGATGGGATTCGGACAGAAGAGACTTGACGACAGGATGAGAGCCGCTGATCAACCTACACGCGGTGAAGCAGGCGATTGCTTTAATAGTTGTATGTGTGTGGGTCCCATGTGTGTATGGGTCCCAAATGTGAAACCCTAGGCCTCTCCTATAAATAGAAAGGGGGGAGAGGAAAAACCCCTCGAAGCATTCATTTGGATTTCCTTAGCCATTTCTAGGGTTAGGGTTTGGAGAGGAGAGGAGAGGGAGAGATTGTGGTTGCTCCTTGGTGAGCTCTTGTCCTCCTTGAGGGAGTGGCTTTGTAAGCATCTTGTGAGATCAATCAATCTTGTGATGCTTGCTTGAGAGATCAATTGTCTTCTTTGTGTTCTTTTCTCTTTTGGATGAATTTGGTGCTTTCTTGATTCAAGTGGTTAAGCTTGGTCTCTTGACATATTTACTCTTGCTTTGTTGTGTGGGAATACTCCTAGAATCATCTAGACCATCAACCCCCGCAAGCAAGTCTTGAATCAAAGTTTTTCATAATTCTAGGGCTTGTGCACTTCTTTGGTAAAACCTTGAGAGAACGATTCTGCGAAGTGGATCTAAAGGATCGTCGCTAGAAATAGGTCTCTAATATCATTAGGGAGGTGTGCTCGAAATTTGGTCAAGTTTCATTGGTTGAATCAAAAGTTGGATCAAATTTCGTTTTGGATTTGGGCTTGTTTTTTCATCTTGGATGAACGAGTCGTCGGTTTTATAACGGCGGTCCGACCGCCGCTTTCGAACCGCTAATCTGCTGGTCGAACCGATATCAACGGTCCGACCGCCGATTAATAGCCGTCCGATCAGCTCGTTGGCCGTCGGTCGACCGCCTGCTGTAGCCGGTCAGACCGCCTGTGCCCAGATCTGCCATTTGAGATTAAGTCTCCACTTGGGTGTCGTGTGGTTGAGCGGGGTTATCGAATTCAGCACAAGGCTTCCACTGTGCACTTACTGATCTTCTTAGCTTTCATAGCTAAAGGAGTAAAGTTCGTGTTGAATTTGATTTAGGCGAGAAAGTTGAGAAAGCGCCTATTCACCCCCCTAGTCGCCTTTACGGTCCTACAAGTGGTATCAGAGCCGGTTAGCTCTTCTCATAGATCTTAACCGGTCTTTGGAGCCATGGCGACTGACAGATATTCAATCAAGCCACATGTTTTTTCTGGAGTTGATTTTGCTTATTGGAAGGCCCGAATGCATCATGAAAAATTAATAATGGAAATCCATCCTTTGGTGTTAAGGTATAAGTGAATTGTTCGTCTTTTTTCATCGAGTGAACCTTTTGGGTGAACTGGTTAGTGCGTGCAACTCAATATTTGAATCTTCTCACATTCATAGCAGTACACACTATACAAGAGCACCAGTATGAAATTGCTGCTGTGCAGATCCAATCTTTGGGTTGTGCCTCTGCCCTCTGCATTGAGAACCAAACAGTTCACTTCATCGCGGCAGTTCACAAGTCGATAATTGAGCGTTTGTTTTCAGTTTGGATCAGGAGGTCATTGCACATACAGACTTTATTAGGGGTTATGAATCTGCGTAGTTAAGTTGTGTGCTTAGATCTGCCGATGATTTGCTCAATTTCCGTTCCAAAGACCCACTAGTATTAAAGGCCAATTTCAGAGACACTAGCTAAACCTGAGCAGTAGTCCCTTTTGTAGGTAAAACAATAGCTAATCTCCTAATTAATCCTGTAGACAAGAAGCCTGAGCACCCCGGTCAGCAAGCTAAGCTATATAGAGTGTTAAGGAAGCACGGGCTACGGGGGAAATAGCCTTGGCAGAGCATCCATCAATGGAATAGCTTAGCAGCATTCTTGTCCGTCTCTCTTCAATGATTCTCGCCACCAAGTACCAATCACAGTTCATAAGTATGGTGTAAGCTTTAGTTGAGCTTTCGTTTACTCTTTTACAGGCCGAACTAGGATGAGCACATACATCATATTGGGCTAATTTCAGTTGATTTTGAGCTAACGGCCTTGAAAGAAGTTGACTTGCCACAACACAATGTTAGATTCTGGATGTGGTGTGATAGGGAGGGTGCTAGGCACCTGAATTGTAGACCAAATCTGCATCCCCCAGCAAAAGAATTTGGTTTCAGAGGTTTCGATCAAACGCCAAGCCAAGAGGATGATCAAGGCATACAGATTAGAAACGACGACTGCCTTTTTGTCCAGATGGCACAGGTAATTTATACAGGACGCCAGAGTTGCCGGTATGCCGCAGCATAATGGAAGAAGTTGCTCCTGAGAGGATCGGTGGTGGACTGGATATTTTTTCGAAACAGAAGCAAGCCTTATTCAGCAGTGTTTCCGCCATTTGTATGACTTGAGGCAACGGCTGCTTTTCCCACTTTCTTGCGCAGGAACCGAAATTAACATGACACAAGATCACCCTCCATGGTGAGCTCTTAAAACCTGTTACCCATCGACCTCACAATCTATGGCCAGACAGCAAAAAATAAAAAAAAATAAAAATAAAAAAGTAACACGACCAAACGCATACTAGAAATGGGATACACCATTTTAATTTACTCCCTCTGCACTAAGGGATAATGATAAACTTACTAGTAGTTCTTCGAACTAAGAAGCAAGGCTGTCGTCAGACAAGAGTAGAGAAGAATGTGGCGCAACCCCGGCAGTGTCAACAACCCTCCAGCGCTGCCGCGGCTTGAAGCTGGAGGTGGACTGGAGGCTGGCGCCCCTGCCCCCGCCCCTGCACTGCCGTGACTTGCTGCGTCCCGTCAGCGTCAGGAGACGTACTTGCAGCTCCCGTAGCCTGCCACACAACAATGCCATGGGTACTGTTAGTTTCAACAGATTATGACGCAGTGTCAGGTTCAAGAAACATCCATGAAAGACACAATTGTTATTCGAAGCAATAAAGTGTAGGAGGGTTGTGCTGATAGGTGCAGACCAGTAACCAGACACAAACTTACTTGGGTCGTTGGAGGTGACCACGCCGGTGCCCTTGAAGTCGCAGTCGTAGTCGTGCCGGCCATTGGCCTGGTAGAAGGCATTCATCACAAACGCAGCATGGGCTTGCATGTTGTTCGGGTCAAAGCACGAGCCACCGCTTTGTATCGGCTTACAGTCCACGTAGCCACAGGCATAGTTGATGTTGTTCTGCAGGTCAGTGTCACTCGCACTGGCCTTGGAGACACACCACTTGCCTCCACCAGATGGATTTGGTGAGGGGTTTGGAGCTCCAGACTGCAATGCAAACAACATAATATAGTACACTGAATAAGCCATGTGATACAGGAGTGAATTTATGCATCAGAAGCCGGAGTATAAAGACAGTAACTGCACAGAACTATAGCAATGTAAATCCACTCGACAACAACCAGCATTTTTCCAATCAAATATATATATATATATATATATATATTACCATGTATCAATCTGAGACTCCAAATTGAGTTATGCGTATTAACCGATCGCCCGACAGAAACTTTTAACTGTCAGGAACCTTACAGAACGACTCTCCATACTACTGATGCATTTGACAACAAACACATATTCCATGGACTGGCACCCAACAGAGCCTGTCGAAATTGGTTGTCTACCTAAGATTCTTGACCCACTAACCGGTAGGTCCCACAATAATGCTGAAAAATACAGACAGCCCCCATTTTCTCCACATGGTCTACTTTTCCTAAGCATCACAAAAAGCAACTAGGTAATGGCCGCCTCATTCCTTTGATTGGAGAAGCTACTCCACATGCACACCACAATGTATGGCAATGCATGCATAGGAATTTAGTTAGGATGGGGTGGGATGGATATGACACCAAATGGAGCAAAGTTTAAAAAACGGACGGCACTGCTCCATCCACCAAGCTCCATCTAAAACGGTGCCCTATTTGTTTCTTAGTGTGAGCTCCGTCTATTGACTCATCCTCATCGGAAGGTAAGCTAGGCATCTTGGTAGACCCTATAACAAGTTTTTAGGTCTGCTTTTGGTTGAGCTTGAGACACAAGACTAGCAGAATCTTAAGCCCCTCATCAGAAGTATCCACTCCCTCAGGATATAGTGTGGATATAAAAAGAGATTGGTTTTTAAGGCATGATACCCTCAATCATTCTTTCAGTTATTCGATGCACTGCCAAACCCTACAAACTCTCTTGGCAATAGATGCAACATACATTTTCCTCTTGCATGCTAAAAAAACTTCCACTAAACCCATGCGATGTGCTAGCATTCAGAAAGAACAAGACGCAACTCAACACAGAAATCACCCAACCACTGGACTCTTAACCCACTAAATTCACCAAACAAGCTTGTGGCTATTCTCTTACATTGATTGGTAGGTGCTGCGCAAAAGCTGAGAATTGCCAGCAATAGCACCTCATTACATATTGCTAGCATGTGCATATGGATCTGAATTCAGAGTTTAGGCAGTGCCCCCACAAGCATGCCTAAGAAATACACCACATGGACTAGTGTCACTGGATCCATCAAGAAAAGAAGCCAGCTGCGGCAGCATTCTTTTGACAACTAGATCACGGATGAGATAGGAGCAAAAGTTGGAAGCAAGGACCAGCTTAGATCAGCAACCGTGCACATGTCTATCCACATGGGGTCATAACTCTACATACGGGGCATCTTTGACACAGAGAAGCAAGAACATACCGATGATCTACTATAACAGAGGCTCTTAAAAGATAAGTTGGGACCGTATGCCATGCCAAGACCAAATCGGTGATCCAAGAACATCAAGAAAAAAATTCCCAGCATGCTGGACACGTACGAGAGCCCATTGGAACAAAAAGGAACTATCTTTGACTCCCTGATTTGGACCTAATCTCTCCCTGGCATGCCTGAAGACAATCTTGAATTAAAGATGCAGCCTTTTTTCACAGCATCGAAACCGCATATCAATTTGTATCACAAGAGGCGCGCGCATACAGGGTCAGGCAAGTTTTGGGATGACATCAACCAATCACCCTACAAGCTAAGGCCGCGGCACTAGTAAGTTCAGGTCTGTGGAGAGGCAAATCTGCATCTTTTAGTATAACACTGTATCACACTACTGTAATCTAAGAAAGAAGACTGATTTCAACCAAATTGCATTTGCACCGCAAGTAAGATGTACTGACCAAGCCTTGGCGGAGGAGGCCGAGGTCGTAGACGGGCGTGAAGTCCGGGTTGAAGAGGCCAAAGTGCCTCTCCGCGATTGGCCCCGGCTTGAGATCCTCGTCGAAGAGGGAGAAGACGTACGTCTCGAACGTCCTGTTGGGCATGAGCGGCGTGCCCTTGCCGCTGCTGACGACGCGGATCATCCCTTCGTTGAAGTCCCTTGCCTCCTGCACGCCGACGCCGACCTGGCCGGGCTCCGCCTGCGTGGGCCAGCCCGCCTCCCCGACGGCGATGTCGACGTCACCGTATCCGAGGCGCTTCATGGCGGTGTAGATGGCGTCCATCTGGGCGTCCAACATGCTGGTGTAGTTGAGCTTGGTGGCCGGGTCGTACACCCCGCGGTTGGGGCGGAAGAGCGCGTAGTCGAGCGTCTCCGGGCGGTAGCCGAAGTAGGGGTAGGGGTTGACCATAAAGGGCGATCCGGTGTCGCGGTGGAACTGGAGCATGGGGCGAAGAGCTTGGTGTCGTAGCCGGCGCGGAAGCGGGCGTTGGAGGGATGCCGTCGGAGGGGGCGAGGATGGCGAGGTAGTGCGGGGTGGTGACGCGGACGTGGGGGAGGCCCTCGGCGCGGAGCGCCTGGGCGAGGCGGCGCATGGCGGGGAGGAGCGCGACGATGAGGTCCTTGTCGTTGTAGAGGAGAACCTCGTTGCCGGCGAGGAGGAGGGTGACGTTGGTGGCGGGGACGTAGGGGGAGAGGTTGGCGCGGACCCACTGCCTGGCGGCGTCGAGGCCGGTGGCCTTGTCGGCGAGGGCGGGGAGGGCGGAGTTGGGGAGGGATACGGCGAGGGAGATGGGGGTGCTGGCGAAGGCGGAGATGAAGGCCGGGTTGGCGTCGAAGAGCTTGACGCGGTTGATGGTGGTACGGGTGGCGAGGAAGGAGGCGACCGCGGCGGGGGAAGGGAGGTTGTCGGCATTGGCGCCGTAGTTCACGCCGACGGGGAGGGAGGGGGCCGCCGCGCCGCCATATCCGGCGGAGAGGAGGAGGAGGAGGGGGAGGAGGAGGAGCGTCAGGACGCCGTGCATTGGTCGGTTGATTGATTGATTTCGGGGAAGGATGGAACGAGACGAGAGGTTGCAGAAGCAAGAAATAGAGTGAGCAAACCGAAACCGTTTGCTTCTGCCACCGACTGACAGGTGTTCAAACCACCGGGTTCTACTCAGCATAGGCATAGCATACTTTCTTTTTCCTTCTTCTTCTTTTCTTACGATTTTCACTTCTTCTTTTTCAGTACTCCATTTTGCGCTGTTGTTACTAAAATAAAAGGGTAGGCAATATTTGATAATCATTTTTTATTCTCCTCTTTCTTGAGGATTCTGACAAGACAAGCCTCTTGCTTGTTTAAACTAGAAAAGGAATGCGACAAGGCAAGGTGTACATTCGTTCGTTCGTTTGTTTATTTCGTACTCGGGTTTCCTTACCTTTGGGTTTTGCTTTCTGCTTGGATTTTATATAACTAGCTAGTCACTGGCACTGGGTGCGCATCTCGAGGCTTGGACTGGACACGACAAAGAGACGAATGCTTTCCAGAAAAAGAGGAGAAGCAAAGCTAAAAGAATACTGGAATGGATCAAGAAACAAGCGAGAGAGAGGAAGGTTCTAATCTACAGGCTTCATTAGATTAGATTAGAGTTGAGTTGGTGGGTGCGCAGGGGGGATCCTACACTAGTACGAGGTCTACTACATTTACATCATGACACTGTATCATTTGTTGCCACTCAGCTCCTGCTTTTGCTAACGTTTCATCCCTATCATTGGATTTTGATTGAGAAATGCTCTAACGCGGAGGACAATTCATTATCTATATTTAGACCTCTAATGCATCTCTTCTATCTTATTATTAAAGCGAGTAGGATTGGTCTCCAGCCGCGCTAGCCACGTCGCCATAAAAATTATGTCCGTTCGATCGGACCACGCTACTGCTCTGGCCGTCGACCGAGCGATCGCCGCTTGGCCACCTCGCGCCTCGCGTCTCGGCGTCGGATCGCGCCGACCGCTCTCGGCTGTTCGTTCGAGTCGCGCGCGCGCGCCGCCTGCCCGAGCCCTAGCCTCTCCGTCGCGTCTCCTCGCTGCTCGAACCAGCGCACCGCCTCCTCACCTTGCTCCCTTTCCCCTCCCCTCCGTGCCCCTTCCTCTTCCTCCTCCACGCCCCTATCCACCGGCGCGCCCATCCTTCCCTATTCTTCGCGCGTCGCCTCAAACTCCCTCCTCACCGCACCGCTCCCTCCCTCTTCCTCTCTCCCGCCTCCATCTCCCTCCCCGCCGCCTCTCGGCCGCGCCGCCAACGTTCCCTCCCACTTCCTTGCCCTCCCGAGTAAGCTCCTCTTGGATCGCGCCTGTGCGCCTCTCTCGCGCCTCCACTCCCGACGCCCGTCTCCACCGCTCCCCGCCTCGCCGACCTCGCAGAAGCATCCCGCACCATCCGGTGCCCATGCTCTCCTCCCTCGGCCATCCTCCACCTCTCCGGCGGGCCGGCCATTGCCAGAGCTCACGCGCCGACGGCCTTGCTCCCGCCTGTCGAATCGGCTTCCCGTCGCCGTGGATCGCCGCCCAGTCGCGCTCTCCGCGCGCCTCCACTCACGACACCGGCGTCTCCGCCGCTCCCGCCTCCACCGACCCCACAGTAAGCATCCCCACACCATCCGGTGCCCATGCTCTCCTCCCTCCCTCTCCTCCCTCCGTGTCGTCGTGCGCCCGGTGGCCTCGTGTCGTGCGCTCTCGCTCGCCGCCGCCGCCTCAAGAAGGCCTGCTCCCCCCAACACCACCTCCCTTGGCTGCTCCCTTCACGACGTTCCATTTTGCGGCCCGCCGCCTCCGGCCTTCGCCCCAGCGAAACAGCCCGCCATCCCCTTCTCCCCGGGTTACGTGGCGAGCCTCCCCTCTGCCGTGTCTCTGGTTGTGCCCCCTCTTGCATTGGACAGCGAGCATCGGCGGTGGATCAATCGTGATAGATCAGTGGCTAGCCATTGATTTTGTGTTTGTTGAGTATGACATAGCATTGTGGTTTTGAAGTGTTATTTAGGATGTTATATGCTTCTTGATGGTTGCTTTCAAATTACATAATAGCACCTGTCTGGTCATGTTGTCTAGAAGCTAGCTGATTCGACTGATTTCGGAACTAATATAATGAAATTGTCAGAAAAAAAGGAGTCCGGGTACCCCCAAATTAATTTTACATGTCAACGTTTCTGAGTGTAATAGGAAAAATACCCTAGATGTAAGCTCATAGGGTATTGATCTCCACGCAGGACATGCACCCAAATCTGTAGGCGACAACCCAAATATGTGGGTGATTTTCCATCTTCGTCGGTTGGCACCAGGTGATTAATTCTGCATGTTTAGTTTGTGGTAATGAATTCTGAATGTTTTGTTTGTGGTCTTGGATTTTCTGCTAGAAACTTCTAGCAATCTGAGGTTTCTGTGTGATTCTTGATTGCAGGCTTTGATGAGGGTTATTGTTCAGAACATGTAGAAAATAAGGAGCGAAAGCCATACTATTTTGCTAAATATCCTGGCTATTTCGTTCGGCCTAAAAGCTCCCGGTATTACCCTCTCAATATGCTTTTAGTCACTGAATCCAATGATACTACTGTGATTTAGGATCGCTTTATGCATCTACATAACTGTTCCTTTATGTAATTATGCGCACATGTGCATTTAAATCGGTGTCTCTGATTCCCTCGCCAATAGCTTACACATCGTATTCGTCATTAACACAACTTAGTGATTTTTATTACCATTGAGAAGTTTTCCCTTAAGGTAGAAAATTCTAGTCGTTGCCATTTCTTTACTAAACATTTCCATGCATTTAATCTTAGGAGAGGAGGTTGCTTGTTGTCGAAGCTTACACTGTGGACATTACAAACAAGATATGTGATCGATTGCAAACAAGAACAGCGCAAGGTTTGTACAACTCATTGATTGTTTAGATTCGATAAATCAATTTCGAATGGCATGCACATAATTGAAACTATGAAAACATTAAGCACTTTGTAGTAAACTGATGTATCAATGTTAGTTTCAGGAAGTACCATGGAGTGTTACTAATTTGGAGGGCTCATCAAAAGCATTCCGGAAATGTATGTACTCATTCAAGTAGTAATTGTTATGACTATATGATTGGTTGGACAGTATGATTTCTTTTAAATATTATCGGTTTGCCTTATCGCTTCATATGATTGGTTGGACAGTATGATCTCTTTTAAATCTTATCGGTTTGCCTTATCACTGTTGTTCAACGTTACTTTTCATATGGCACTAAAATTGTAAAGCAAGCGAACCAACCAATTATTTTTGCTCATTGACGAGCTTGATCTTCTTTTGATGGCAATTCAGTCGGCAATACATTTTAACTGAACTTATTAAGTAGTTGTGTAGCTTTATAATCTTTTTTTTTCAAAAATGAATTGAAAAAATGTTTGATATTGCCATATGTTTGACTTTCTGATTGTTGTACAATATATTCATATTCATTGACATTCGAGTTCATAGTAGTGTCCATTTGTCCTTTGTAAACTGATGCCATCTTTTTGAAAATGATATTATGATATCATTGTACAATACGTTAATGGCAACAAGTTGTATCATACCGATCAACCTTGCGTGTGTGTGTGTGTGTATATTATGATTTTTAAAATCTGGCGTATTTTGCTTATACCGTCATATCTATCTGCCTTTCCTATTTCACATAAAAAATATTTTCGCTTCCACAGTTGTCGCTGAACTATTTAGAATGCTACGCACATGCATTTTTTATATTGTATAGGCTTTCTGCAAAGTTAATTTTTTCAATACAGCTCAAAACATCATCGACGCAGCGTAGCGCGCCCTTTCTTCCTAGTAGGATTCGAACCCAGAGGGGGCAGAGTTGCCTAGTGTGCCCGTGTGTTATGCTGGCATTGACAGGATTTTGACGCTGTGCCGGAGTGAATCGACAGCACACCAACGTGACTTTGCGAGATACGAGCAATGGGAAAAATGGACCTTTTTGACCGTATAACGCACGAAAATTCCCCATTTAGCCCCTTCGCAAAAATTTCCAAAATAGCCCCCTCGGGCCACTGCTGCCGTGGGGGCGGCGGCGAGTGCCGCCCTTGGCACGTGGCGGCGCGGCTGCGGCCGCCGGGACCCGGGCGGGCGGCTGCTGCGTAGCCACGACCTCTCTGCCGTCGGGGCGGCAGCGGTCGTGGCTTCGCCACGCGCTTGGCCGGGCGCGCCGCCGCCGCCCTCGGCTTGTTGCCAACTGCTGCCGTCCCCGACGGCGAAGTTGGCAACTCATCGCCAGCGCCGCCTGCGCGCCGTTGCCGTATGGGCGACCAGCGCGCGAGCCCCGGCGTGGGCGTAGCGTGGCCAGCGAAGCGAAGAAACCGAGTTCTTTGCTCGGCGTATATAAGAGGCGACCACTGGTCGCGACATTTGTCGGCGTCGTTGCCTCCGGCGTGAGCGTAAGAAGATTAGCGGTAGCGAGCGAGCGAGAGAAGCAAGCAATCCCGAAGAGGAGGGAGAAGCGGCGGTACAAAGGTATGTGGCATTCACATGCGGCTATAGTTGTAGTAAATTTTAGCAATGTGATTATGATGTAGTAAGATTAATGATAGCAACCGAGTAGTTATAATTCGCAGTGGGTGCAAAATTGGAAAGCGGTGTGATTAGCAAGTAATTAGAATACTCGATAGTTAGCATTACGATTAGGGCGTAATTAGTTGACTTAGGAGACTTTTGTTGTTAGTGTTGTCAATTTTTATTAAGACTGATTTATAAGGTGAGTATTTCTTGAGTAGAATTACGCCGATTTTCACCGAGTAGAATATTAGTTGACTTAGCATTATGATTTATATTAATTGAATATTAGTGTTGTTAGGCGTAATGATTTATATTAGTCGAGTAATTCTTGAGTAAAATTTTCTTCGCCGATTCTACTCGACAAACTTCTAATTAGTAAAGCGGTGTGATTTTTTTATCGGTAACAAAATGTCGTCTCATCACGGACCTCATCATAAAATATTAAAATATTTAGAGGTCATTCAGTGAGTAGAAGTACAATTGAAATAGAGTCGCCGACGGTCGGACCCACGAGCGCGCTATCTATGTACTCTTAACGAGGTATATTGACCTTGGTCCATGCACTCTGCATGAAGCAGGCCAACACATTAGTAAGTTTTTATTTCAAAAATAGATGGCAAAATATTCTATGTAGTAGACCCGCATGTCATTGCTATAGGCTAGGTCTAACTCGGGTATGGAAACTTAAAAATGCTTTGGGAAATCAAGTGATTTTTTTACTTTAACTTAGAATTTGTTTGACACTTTGTAGTACCCAGAAAATTGTGAATTTTTTTCTGAGAGAAATAAAATTTACTTCAACCTTTCATGGATAGAAAAATCATATGAACTCCATTTGGAATTAATAAATTTACGTTGATCTCAATATTTTATTCCAATTGCTCATGTAAACCACGAAATATTTGAATCCAGTAGTATTGTGTAATTTTTTGCGAAATATTTGAACACAAATTCATTGAACACGCAACCATGTAATTTTTGTTTTCAGTACTACAGAAGTGTCAGGAAGTTGCTCTTGTGTTAGGTACTTCATGGCGGAGATACAAGATCTGTTCGTGTTCCACGGGGACGGTCTAGTACGTGACGGACCATACGGTGCGGACTGTCAAGTTGCGACCGCTTGCCGTGATCCGGCGCCGCCTCTGAAGGACATGGGCCTCTTGGAGCAAAGGCGGTGCGTGCGTTCGCGTTCGATCGCGCCCTTTGGAAGGAAGAAGGCGTGCATCGGCGGTGTATCCCTCGATTGCGGCCGTGCGGCGAGACCATTTGGCAACTTATGAAGGTCACATGTGGCGCTTCATGGGCCAATTATATGGGGTTGTTTGCAACCCATTCTTCTGCGATATATGCGGCCGATGGTCTACGTTCGATTCGTGGAAGGGCGGGGACATCCGGCGTGGGTGGTTTTGGGGAAGTTGTTGGTGGGGAGGAGCTGCGTTGGTCTCGATGTTGGAGGAGACGCTGCAAAGACGTGGGAGATGGAGACACGAGGAGGCGTCGCCGTCAATTTGAGCCCAATGAAGGTGCGGAGAGATGGTGGGCGGCCGTATTGATTGTCACGAGTACTGCCGACCGGTGGACAAGGTGGAAAGCATGGAGGGCGTGGAAACAACTAGTTCGGAAGGCGACGAAGAAGGAGAAGGCTGATGCTGGAGGAGATGCGGTTGGTGGGCTTGTGACCGCGACATTGCTTACGTCCCCTCACGATTGGGCGGCGTTACAGCGGCGTCGGCCGGTTACCGCCACATCGGGAGGTGTCTTGAGTGGGGTTCAATGATGACACCTGCTCCTAGAGCGGCGCTTCCACGACAAGAGCGCCGCCGACGTACTATTGCTAAATCTGGCGTTAACATCGGTCGGATGTATCGGTGCGAGATCCAACACCGACACGTACATCGTCGGTGTGTTGATGAATCTATTTGGCAAGGTCCGTCTTGCGCAGCGGTTCATGGTCAGCTTGCACAGGTTTTGGATAACGGTCTTTGAAGGATCACACATGCGAGTTAGCTCGGCCGCTTCACGAGCACGCAACATGACCTCCTCTTATGTTGCCCGGCTGATAAGCCACCTAAATCGCTGCGGATGTGTCCATTTCCCCAAACATCCTCAAGGCGAGTTGCCAATATTGTGGGGTTCGGTGAGCTACAAGGCGGCATGGCGGGCCAAGCGCAAGGTCGTGGAGCGAATGTTCGGCACATTCGAAGAGGCCTACAACCTAGTACCAAGATTGCTTGCATCAAATCGCGGAATGTAATCCGGGACATACCTAAACAAGCTAGGCGGGTGCATCCGACGGAAGGGCCCAATTGCCTTATTCTTGATAGGGTCTTACGGGCCTTCCGTCGAGCGATCAAGCTTTCAAGCATTGTCGTCCGTCTTGACGATGGATGGCACCTTCCTATGTGGGAAGTACAAGGGTACCATCCTCACGCCGTTGGCGCCGTCACGAGCGACCGGCTAGTCCCGTGGCCTTCGCAATTGTTGAGGCGAGAACACGGATAGTTGGTTGTGGTTCTGTGTAATGTGAAGCGGCGGTAGTACAAGATCAACCGTGTGTGTGTGTCATCTCGGACCGCAATCTTTGGCTTGATGTCGCGTTGAGCACGATCCAAAGCGGGGCGCGCCGCCGTTCGGTGGAGCGATGTAAGGAGCCGTTGGTGCATGAGGCATCTCGCGCCAACTTCCACACAAGGTTTGAACAAGGACCTCATGAAAATGTTCAAGAAGCTCGCATGCGAGAACCAAAGGAGAAAGTTGAGCGGTGTGGAGCATTCGATGAGGATCTGCGCGAAGCATGTAAGGGACTCGGCGAATGCCGAGCGAAACATCGGTGGAGGGTCGCGAGTTGGGGAGTTCACGATGGGTTAACTGCGCACGCTGACACGGAGAAATGGTCCTGGCCGCACGACACCGATGGTGCGAGTGCGGGATCATGAAGACCAACATGTCGGAGGTGTACAGCGGTGTCACGAAGGGTGTGCGTTCCCTGCCGATCACGGCGATCGTGGAGAGACACGGAACCGTACCATCGGATGCGCCGTTATGAGCCATGATGGCCAAGAAGCATCCGGAGGATGGTAAACAATTCTGGAGGTAATGCATGCCTACATGGAGAAAAAGATCGGCAAAGCGCGATCGCGCGTGACTCGCACCATGGATGGCGTCGGCGAAGTTCGAGATCCGGCTAAGGGAGAATGCGTTATGGGCCACGCTAGAGGATCGTGGCAGTGCGCACGATCGGTGAAGAAGCGTCGTGCACTGCAACAAACCGCGGCTTACGCACAAACCATGCTCCCATGTGTGCGCGGCGTGCGCGGCGTGGCGGCAATCTTGAGCCTTACATCTCCGAGTACTACGATATCCACCACCTCTTTGCCACTTGGGGTGCGAGTTTCATTAAATGCAGGTGGACACACACTACGAGACCTCTGGCGGGGCGGTGAAGTGGGTGCGAGCGTATGAAACACCCGGCCGTGGAAGACGCCGATCATGACGCATCCGAATGACATGGGCGACGGCCAGCGTGGGCAGCGGGTTCGCGGCCCGTTGTAGGCTATGCAAGACGATAGGGCACTCCATCGTGGTGTCCAAGCAGACCGGCGCAAGCGATGCACCGTAACGAGCAAGATATAATTACTAAGTCGTGATGTCGCTTGCTTATTGTAATTCCTTGATGGGGCGGAATGTTATGTCGCGATGCCTTTGTAGTGTTCTTTGTTAATATGTGTCTTTATTCTGACGGAATGTTAAGTCATCTTGGTCTTTTGTTAACTCGTTATGCTCATGTGTGGTTGTTTTCTTTTACATCCTATGTTTTGCCTTGTTTTATTATGGCTACGATATGTTTTAAGTGCGTACTAACATATTTTATGGTATCTGCGAGAGATGGCGCGAGCTCGATTGGCGAGCAGCGTCTGTTTGCTCGACCTGCTGGGATAGGGCACCGTTGCGGGCGTGGTCGCCGGCGGCCCTCGAGCTCAGTCTGGCGCCCCGAGGAGAGGTGGCCCCTTGGCGGCGCAGCGTCCTGCGGCTGCGGGACACCGCCTCCCCCACAGCCCGCATGTTGGACATCCCGCACGTTGCGGTTTGGCGCGCACTACTCTCTACGCTTGTGGACCGGTGGAGCGGAGACTCATACATTCCACTTCCGGTGGGGAGATGACCATTACTCTCGAGGATGTAGCAATGCTTACAGTGTGCCGGTGCATGGCCTTCGGTAGTGCCACCTCAGAGGCGATGGCGGAAGGTGCGTTTGGCGGCAGATTCGGCCTCCGATTCTCGCAAGCGTGTCCGGTATCCCACATTCACGGCTACGGGAGTTCATGATCGCCCGTGGATGCGGCGGAGGCGGTCGAGACACACCTCGTCGCGTACCTTACATTCTGTTCGGATGGATCTTATTCCCTACGACACGGGGAGATATATGTACCCGGCTATATCCATCTGGCGAGTCCTGGCGGGCGCTGGCGAGCGAGGTTCCGCAGATACGATTGGGGTTCGGCGGTGCTCTGCGCCACTTACAGAGGGTTATGCGATGCCACTCGGCGCGATGCAGGCGTGGAGCGATCTGGCGGTTTGCTACACCACAATACGGCTATGGTCATGGGAGCACTTTCGGTTGGCGTCCTTATTTCCGCAACACGGTGCACCGTGCCGTTGACCGTCGGCATTACGGCAATGCTCTCGGCGGCGACCCCACGACGGGCCTACAATGGGAACACGTTGGACACGTGGTACCCTAGGGTGGGCGAGGAGAGACGGCGGCGCGTGACGCGAGTTCCATAACCTCTTGAGACTCTACGAGGCCGAGATCATCTGGCGGCCCCCTACGGATTATCGGCGCGATGCGTGCGAGGGCGATCCACTTTGGATGACGACACGCCACCGGTCTTCGCACATGGTCGGCCGTACAATCCACAACGGGTCATGAGCGATTCGGCTGTACAAAGAGTGCCACCGCCGGCGGGGCGACATATCGCGGCGAAGGCCCACCGGTATGTCCTTTTGGATATAATTTTATCCGTATGTACGCCTTACATGTTCGACATTAAGATTCACTTGCGAACAAGCGAGGAAAGAGGCGCAAGAGCGGCGGCGGAGGCGAACACACCGCCGTGGGCGGGCTGTGGAGCGAGAGGGTGGCGGCGGACGTCTTTGCCGCGAGCGCGCGTCTACTCCATCGAGACGTGCGCCGTGCTTGCGGTGGTACATTCCACGCACAGTGCGCCTGCTGGGCGGCCGCGGCGTGCGATGGTCGGCATGCGGGAGGACATCGTACTAGCCGGCGGACCCACACCGGCGGCACGCGGCGACGAGGCGGTAACCCATTCTTCAAGCAATTTCCTTGAGCGGCCGCTCCGCACTAACTCCGTGTTTTCTTGCGGTACTACCGTATGGATCGTATCTGGTAGCGAGGGTGCTGAAATTCTGGCGTGGAAGCAAGAACACCTTGATCGCCTCCTAGCCTCCGTCGCGTGGCATGGCCAACGGCGCAAGGGCTGCGATTAGAGCCATGACTTGTGGTCGACACGGCGACGCGCACGCGCCAACGCCAGCGCGGACGCGGAGGTACCCTCCGCCCTCGGCACCTCCTCGGCACCACCGTCCGCGCGCCTGTCTCACTCGGGAGCCGTCAGAGCTACGATCGGTCGGCCCCGAAACCGCCTCGGGCCCGCGGTATGTCATCTCTCGTTGTCAATACCTTTCCATGCACTCATTTTGGAGGTATCGACATTAACCTTTCTTCTAGCGGCTACTACGAGGGGCGGCGATGCGATGCAACCATCGTCATCACACAGAGGCGCGACACACGACTTCCTCGCCGGGGCAGCGGTTTATAGCTGCGGACACCGGCCGGACTCCCCAGCCGAGGGGCGAGTGGTTGGGCTCGTTGGCGCCGGCGTTGATCCGGTGCGGGACCGCGACCGTGGTTCGCCGATCACGTATGGAGGTACACCGTGCGGCACTCTGACTCGGGGCGGCGGGAGGATCATCCTCGGCACAACAACCTACTCGGGTAAGCGTTAGCGTAGTTACAACTATTTTCTGCGCAAAAAATAAGGACTAACTCACCGAGTACCATTCCTGCGGGAGGAGCACCGTGGCTAGGCGAGATCTTGAGGCTGGCCGGACCCCCGACGACATCACCGCGGCCGCCTCCCGAGCGGCCCCGTACTACGGCACTGCGAGACATCGCCACTCCGGGACGATTCACCTTTCACGATGATCAACTACGCCGTCCGGGTAGGCGACACGACGATGCACCTAGCTAATATCATGGCGTGACAAGCGTGTTATGTAATGTCATTGTGCATTTATATAATATCCATGTGCATGGCGTTCTTGTCATTTTTGTACACAAAATGTTCTCGAAATATTCAATACAAGCGACTTTTGTACCTCGCGACTTTAATTTATTGAAATGCGAGACATAGCATAATCTTGCCCGTGATGCGGCCTCGGTCCCATTGCGTCCGGTATGAATACTTTGTGTGCGCATTAATCAAACACTCTACAAAGCAGGGCGACAACACTCTCCCTCGCGGTATTACGGCCAAAAATAGGCGCACTCATAAGCGGGGCGCGACAACACCTGCCTCGCCGACTTTTGAGGCCGAATGACCACACTCTGCAAGCGGGGCGCAACAACACCACGCTCGTCGACTTTTGAGACCAAATGACCGCACTATGCCAAGCAGGGCGACAACACCTGCCTCGCCCGACTTTTCGGCCGAAATGACCACACTGCAGCGGGGCGCGACAACACCACCTCGTCGACTTTTGGGCACCAAATGACCGCACTATGCCAAGCGGACGCGACAACACCACGCCTCGCCCGACTTTTGGACCGAAATGACCACACTCGCAGCGGGACGCGACAACACCACCGCCTGCCGACTTTTCGAGGCCGAAATAACGCACTATGCCAAGCAGACGCGACAACACCACGCCTCGCCCGGCTTTTCGGAAAATGATCACACTCGCAGCAGACGCGACAACACCATGCCTTGCCGGCTTTTCGGACCGAAATGACCACACTCGCAGCGGGGCGCGACAACACCACCCTCGCCCGACTTTTGAGCCGAAATGACCGCACTATGCCAAGCGGGGCGCGACAACACCTGCCTGCCCGACTTTTCGACCGAAATGACCACACTCGCAGCGGGACGCGACAACAACACGCCTCACCGACTTTTGGTGAAATGACCCGCTCTGCAAAGCGAGACACGACAACACCCTCCCACGCGGCCACTCCGTCAACTTAACCACACCAAGCCAACCATGTGGCCTATAAAACAAGATGAAAGACATGAACTACACAACCAAACCCAACCACGTTGCTACACGAGCTTGCCGCCACGCTAGGATGGACAAGAGCGCGAAGCAATGGGGCGAGATCCGCGAGTTAGCTCGGGCTTCTACGACGAAATTTGAACAAGCTAGGGATCTTTGCGGCTCGGGCCGGCAAGAGCGGCGTGCGGGATGGAAGCTCTTCGCAATGAAGCCCCGTGGCGACAACCCCTGCCGGAACGTCCCAGCCGAGCATTCGCGCAACACCCGCCCGAGGGGAGACGCAGCCCCTCGTCGGTCGAGGACACATGCAAGTTCTTCAAATCCAAGCACCGGCCGAGCCTCGGCATGCGCTCTTGGGGTTGTCCCAACTACTCCTCGACTATCACCGAGCCTCTGTGTGGCTTCCGCCAGTGGATCGACCTAGAAATCCATCCACACGACCAGTGGCAGCTCGACTTCGAGGAGTGGAATGCCGAAAGGGGACGCGAGATCCGGGAGGAGGATCGTCGGACTGAAGAGCGCAACGAGCGTATCCGCCGGGAGA
This sequence comes from Hsuehochloa calcarea, assembly GCA_036346395.1. Classification (NCBI taxonomy): domain Eukaryota; kingdom Viridiplantae; phylum Streptophyta; class Magnoliopsida; order Poales; family Poaceae; genus Hsuehochloa; species Hsuehochloa calcarea. The sequence continues at coordinate 89,440 of JAYEVG010000116.1, read as the reverse complement.
CGCAGGCCCATCTCGAGCGTGCAGCGCGAGAGCCTTGAGCCTGTGGCGGATCGTGAAAAAAAGGAAATGGCGCCGAGGCGGCGGCGGCGAGAGTACAACAGAGCTCGGGAGGAAGGGCAAATGGCCCGGTCCACCACGATGAGGTCGGGCCATTACAGAGTAGTCCCTCTTCTACTAGGCATGTTTTTACTATCTCCTAAAGGCATGCGTGCCCATGGTCGGAGGCTTGTGTCGCAATGTACCGTACTAGTAGCGTATGTAACTAAACCAATTAGCCAGAACCAACATGCCATGTGACCACATGAAACATGCTTCTCTCATGAGTGCAATACAATTCGATTTTGGGCCTCATTGAGCCATCAAAATAATACTATATTGCAAATATGCCTCTTCTCACGGAATTCGAAATAATTATTGACATCGACATTGATTCTTCTATGTTTTAAGGTATCTTAAGTAATCACAACGTTCTCAACCCCTTTAGGTCAGTTCTTGGCATCTTTAAAAATATGATCAAGAATCATAGCGGCTAAGAGTACTCATGTGGTAATAAACTTCACACATTTCGAGTCACATGAAATCAAGAAACCCTAATTTCCGAAACGTCTCGTCATAATTTCCACACCTAGACCCTGAATTTCTCGAGATAATCTCGGAGCATATAAAATAACATAAAATTTACACAATCAAGTCCTCTGTGTAGGGAGTCTGACAAAAATTTTTCATAATGTTTGGACCTCAGTTTCTATATTAAAAAATTCATACAAAAATTTGACTTCAAAGAATCATGCAGAGAAAAAAAAAATTGAGAAAAATTCAAAAAAATTACACAACCAAGCACACTATGCCAGGAGGCTCCATACAAAGTTTCATAATTTTTTGAGCTTATTTATTATATTTAAAAAAATTTCGAACAAATATTATATTTTTTAATTTTTTTAAAAAGGAGGGCCTAACTTTGTAGTCGGGGCCGGCAGTGTGGCTAAATGACTTGCCGTCCCCACGGCAAAGGTGGCCCGAGGGGGCTATTTTTGGAAATTTTTGCAGAAGGGGGCTAAATGGGGAATTTTCGTGCGTCATACGGCCAAAAGTGTCCATTTTTCGAGCAATGGTCGTCCCCCGGATAGAATCGACACCTATCATTAGGGCCGTCTCGTTTAAATACAGTATTATACAAATATCACTTTATTTTAGTTTAGTTTCAGTAAATACCATATTTACTAAAGTTAACGTGAATTGAGAATGATACCACGAGTCTATAACTTGCGGTCACAAATTGTTACACCACAGCCGGGCCTAACCATTATCAACTCAGCATTAAGCAATACTAATTAAAGTTGTACTTAATTTAGGGTCTTTTTTACTACTAAGGTCAGTACTTTGTTATGAACTCTTAACATACATTTCTTCTCTATATGTATCTATAGACTGAAAGTAGCTGGCTACAAGGAGCTCATAACATCATGTATGCATACCCTAACTTCATCACAATTCGCAGTGAAAGCAAGCATACATAATTAACTTACAGAGAGCATAAGCAAATTCATAGTAATTTACATGAATTACAGAGGAAGGCAATAGGCGGATGCGATAGCGCCGGTGTAGGTGGGGGAGGCCCGGGTGGTGTGCAGGTCGGGTGAGTCGCGGCCTCACAGCGTCACCTCTCACTATACCGGTTCAAACGTCGGACTAGGCCAAAAAAAAACCCCGGCCGCAAATGGTCAAGCCCGAGCCTGTCATGAAATTTCATTTTTTTCGGGATTAAATCTGTTGTTTTAATTCTTTTCAGAATAAAAAAACTATATTTAATTCATTTTGAAGAATAAAAAAGGCGTTTCTTTGTTTTTTATTACAATAATGTGTTTTGTAAATAGTTGATGCTCATGTTTGATTTCTTGTAGCATGTGACTTAAGTTTGCAAATGTATTTTGCAAATGGTGTAAGTCCATGTATCTTACTCCTTATAGTGAGTATTTTAAAGGTTGGCAAATGTGTTTTGCAACTAGTTGAGAATATCACTTATATTCCTTGTGGGAATTGCACTCAAATGGGCGAATGTGTTTTATCATTTGAGTGAAGCCAATATGTTTAGCCTGTGTAGTCTGGCGGTCTAACCTTGATGGTCACCGATCGACCGGTGGCATATTGGTCGAGCCATTTGTCTTGTTGGCGGTCAAGCCGATTTCATCTTGAGTTGATTCTACATGCGGTAGGTCCGTCGTTGAAAAGCTGTACTACTGGAGTGCGGAAATGCCGGAGTTCTCCGATGCGTTTATTCGAGAAGCACCCTTTTGGAGGTGTGCCAATTTTCCTCGGCGGTCGGGCCGCCAACCTTGTCGGTCGACCGATTTGGAGGCGATCGGCCGGCCATTAGTTGGCGGTCCGACCGGCCATAGGTCCAACGGTTAGTTTTATAGCCGTTGGCTCATGGGTGGTCCGACCGGCCATTAGTTGGCGGTCAAACTGGCCCTGCACATATTCGAGGGAGTCTTCCCCCCAAAGGCTAGTTTTTGTGTGTGGGCTATAAATACTCACCTTGGCCGGGTGGGGATGGTTGCTGGTGTTATTGTGAATGCTATACTCGGACCTTTGAGCTAAGAGAAATGTTTTTTCTCTTTTGAGCATGTGTTGCACTTAGTGAGATTTGATAGCAAACCCTAAGTGCATGTGTTGCCTTAGGTAGTGGATTGTGTATCCACTTGGCGTTGACACTTGATTAGTTCAAGTGAAGTTTGGGATTTATTTCTCTTGGTGTTTCTGACACCTAGGCGGCGTGGGCGTCTTGTCGGTGACCTTCTCAAGAAGCTTGTGAGAAGGCTCGTGTTGTGAATGGTTTGGTGCTCGCCATCTCGGAGTGGAGGAAGAGCAACCCTAGTGGAAGCGAGGTGTTGGTTCGTGTTGGAACCGGTCCAAGTGGTTGGACTTACCTCGGAGGTGTTGGCTTAATTAGTGGGCCGGTCCAGCGTGGTTGGGCTTACCTCAGCGTGGATTAGGAGAGACCGGTAAGTCTCTGAACACCACGGTAAAACATAATCGTGTCATCTTGGTTTGTGCTTGTACTTTACTTTGAGCAATTTACATTCGTGCTTCAATTGCTCTCATTATATTGTTTGATATTGTTGGTGCACTTAGTCGAGCCTAGTTGATTTAGGTTTTAATTGTGCAAAATCAATTTGTTATTAGCTTAGCATTATTAATTGATTTTAGCCAAATAAATTTTAAAACCGCCTATTCACCCCTCTAATCGGCCACATCGATCCTACACACATGTAGCATGCTTCATCCATGATTGTAATGTAGTTACAGTTACGTGCATCATTGAGCCATCAAAACAATACTATATTGTAAATATGCATCTTACGGTGGAATCACGAAATAACCATTCACATCGATATCGATTCTTCTATGTTTTAGGGCATCTTCGTAATCACAACGTTCTCAACCCCTTCAGTTAAATTATGTACTTTGCGTTAACTTCCACCATACAGAACAAATATGATCAAGAACCACAATGACCAATAGTAGTCATGTGGTACTAAACTTCACACATTTCAAGTCACATTAAATCATGAAACCCTAATTTATGAAATCTTTCGTTCTAATTTTCGAGAAATAACCATTGTGTAAGGACTCTGAAGAAAATTATTTAAAAATTACACAATCAAGTCTCTTTGTGTAAAGTCCGAAAAAATTCATAATTTTTGGACCTCATTTTCTATATTACAAAATCCCTACAAACATTATACTTAAATGAATTTTGCAGAAAAAATAACAATGGATAAATTTTTTAAAAAAATTACATAAGCAAGAACACTGTGTCGGGAGGCTCCACAAAAAAGTTCATAATTTTTGGAGCTTATTTTGTATTTTTTTTAAAATTCCTGTAATAAACAGTGGGAGAGGCACCTAGGTGCTGCCGTGTGAGACGGTAGCAACTCTCTGGGCGTAGTTAGTACTACCAGGGACTAATTTTAGAATTTCGTAATTATAGATGTAAATTTTGAAATTTTCACACGCTACGAGGCTAATGTCCACGGCTGTTGCAACCATGCTGTGCACTGTGTACTCAACCCTTGGTCCTATCACATCATGCCCAGCTCAAATAATAATTAAAAAAAACAAGAAATACAAAACAATAGAGTAGCAAGTCTTCCGAGGCGGCCAGCCTGCACTTGTGCTGCCCCACGTCTTGCAAAGATTTTATTTTTTTGAATTTTTTTAAAAAAGTTATTAATAATATTTGTTGAAAGATTTTTAAAATATACAAAATGAGCTCAAACAATTATGAAATTTTTTGTGAAGCCTCCTGGCATAGTTTTTATACTTGTGTAATTTTTTGAAATTTTATGTATTCTTTTTTTACGCAAAATTCTATAAAGTTTAATGTTTGTAGGAATTTTATAATATAGCAAATGAGGTCCAAACATTATGAATTTTTTTCCATACTCCTACACAAGGACTTGATTGTGTAAAATTTTACAAAATTTTATATGCTCAAATTGTCTCGACAAATTGAGGGTTTTAGGTCTCAAAATTAGGGCGAGGCGTTTGAAAATTAGGGTTTCATGAATTCATGTGACTTGAAATGTGCGAAGTATGGTTCTCCATCACATTTCTTACGTGATAGTAGAGTACGGAAAAAGCAGTACGAAAATTAATTTAATCGAAAGGGCTTAGAGCGTTGCGATTACGGAGAAACCCTAAAACATAGCAAATCGAGACCGATGTGAATGGCTATACATTGATGGCTCGTGGAGGCACATCACCGAACTACATTGTAGCCCGTGCGGACGAAGCACGTTACATTTGGTCACATCGCATGATGGTTCGGCTAATTACTTTACCATGGGCGCTACTACTACGGTAACTTCGCGACACGAGCTTAGAACCATGTAATCACGCATGCCTTTAGGGATAGTTAAAACATGGCGAATAGGAGGTGGAGTACTACGGACTAGCCCGACCTCTCAGCGTGGGCCGGGGCCATTTGCCCTTTCTTGCGAGCTCGGCATTGTAGTCCTCGCCGCGCTCGGCCTCGGCCGCCATTTCCGCTTTTCGCGCTCCTCTCGCGTGCCTCGCGCTCCTGCGCTGCGCCTCGAGATGGGCCCGAGTCTCCGGCGGATCGCTCGTTGTGCTCTTGATCAAGCGATCCTCCTCCGGATCTCGCGTCCCTTTACGCATTCCACTCCTCGAAGTCGGCCGCCATCGGTCGTGTGGGTGGATCTCTAGGTCGATCCACTTGCGGAAGCCACATAGCGGCTCCGGGGACTGCGGGTAGACGGGAGAGATTGTTAGTGCATACTCTGAAAGAGAATTGGTACGATATATTACTGTTAGTACTCCTTACCGGCTGCCGATAGCTGCTCGTATCCCAACGGCGGTCGGGATAGTCGAGGAGTAGTTAGGACATCCCGATGCATGCCGAGGCCGAGGTGGTGCTTGGATTTGAAGAACTTGCATGTGTCCTGCACCAGCGGATGGGCGCGTCTCCCCTATGGCGGGTGTTGCGCGAAGGCTCGTTTGGAGCGTTCGACAAGGGTTCTTTGATGCGCGGGTTTCATTGCGGAGAGCGCCATCCCGGCAAGTCGCTCTTCTTGGACCGGGCCTCGGCAGACCCTAGCTTGTTCGGCTCGTGCCGTTGAAGCCCTTGCTAGATCACGGATCTCGTCCCATTGCTTCTTGAGGTTGTCCATCCCGGCGTGGTGAAGCAAGCTCTGGTGTAGTGTTTGGTTTGGTTGTGTGGTTTTCTCTCGTAGATGACTTGCACCTCCTTTTATAAGCCAGAGGGTTGGCATGACGTGGTTGGCAGAGTGTTGTCTAATCTTTCTGCGAGAGTAGTCATGGCCCTTTTTAAGTGCTTTATTTTTGGTAGGAAAAGCTCGGAGGCGAGTGTTGTCTGGTTGTTGCGATGAGTTGTCACGTCTTGCTCTGCAGAGTCTTTGTCATTTCGGTCTAAAAAATTTGGCGAGCGGTGAGTTGTCACGTCTTACTCTCCGCAGTCTTTGTCATTTCACCAAAAGTCGGCGAGGCATTGAGTTGTCACGTCTTACTCTGCGAGTCTTTGTCATTTCGGTCCGAAAAGTCGGGCGAGGCGATGAGTTATCACGTCTTACTCTGCAGAGTCTTTGTCATTTCGGTCCGAAAAGTTTGGCGAGGCGTTGAGTTGTCACGTCTTACTCTGCGAGTGATGTCATTTCGGTCGAAAAGTTGGCGAGGCGATGAGTTATCATGTCTTACTCGCAGAGTCTTGTCATTTCGGTCCGAAAAATTGGCGAGGCGATGAGTTATCACGTCTTCCTCTGCAGAGTCTTGTCATTTGGTCGGAAAAATTGGCGAGGCGGTGAGTTGTCACGCCTTACTCTCGAGTCTTGCTATTTCGGTCCAAAATTTGGCGAGGCGATGAGTTGTCACGTCTTACTCTGCAGAGTCTTTGTCATTTCGGTCCAAAAGTCGGCTTACAATTGAAGTTGTTTTGAAAGCCATCTGCTTCTTTGCTTCTTTGTTAGGATGATCGGTAGTTCCGACGATATAAGTGCGGAACTACCTCTCGTGAACTTCCAAAATCTCGCGAACATTTTTTTGCAAAGAGCACTCTTTTGGGACTTAGCTGATTTTCTACAAGCGTGGTTCTTACCGCCTTGTTGGGGCGGTACTCACCGCGATAATCGGAAGTTCAGAAATTAGATAGCGGTACTTCGAGCGATTTAGAAATTACTGTTTGATTAATTCACACGCAAAGTGTTCACAACGGAATTAGATAGACGCATACATGATACAAAATACTACCACAACGCCGCAAAGGCATACATCACGTAGTGCAGGGATGCATAGATAAAGAATGGATATTACAATCTTATTAAAACTGAACTTCTACTTAGCAAGAACAAGAAATAATAGAAGAAAAATTACCAAAGTGGCCATGTTAACTAATTTCTGTAGCGATTTCTCAACCCTTCCCATCCTTTCATCCAGTCCTTTAAGAACACTATCTTTATTTTCCGTCGGTTCATCCGATGGTCGAGGCACTTGACGAAATGCAGCCACACGACGTGTGTCCTCTTGCAAGGCTGCAATTTGTATTGCAATGCCTCGAACCTCAGCATGCCTTCTTCATCACCTTACACCGAACCGACATGTTGTGTTCTATAAAAATAATTGGGAATACAAGTGAAAAATATTATGTTTGGAAAGAAGTTCAATGGGGATGATCAGACATAAGTTACCGTAAGATTCGAACACTTCATGAACACTCGGGATGGATTCGTTGGCGTATGGGAGGTGAACACATTCACCGGATCCCTGCAACGAGGGCAATCCAAGTCTTTGTCTTAGTGCTTCTAATTGCTGTTCACTCGAAAGTTTGATGAGGCCGTAGACATCCGTTTAAGGCGGGAAGGAAGGAGAAGAGGCGAAGAGTGGGTGGAATGGAAGCCAAATGATGCATATATATAGCCTGTTGGTAAATTGTAATTTGGTTGAAGAAAATTCGCGTCATGAGGTAGCAGGCCGAGGAGGTATCGTGGGGCGACATTGAGTTATGTCTTTAAGGTTTAGTAAGTTTAAATCGGAGTTCTGATTGTTGTTAGTACTAAATATTTGGATAACATGTTGTGTACATAAATCGAAAGGCGTAACGCATATGGACATTACATAAATCGAAAAGGCGAGATGCATGATGGCATTATGTAACAAGTTTTACACGTCCATGAAATTAGTTAGGCGCATGGTCGTGTAAACTTGGGGACGGCGTAGATGATCCTCGTGGAATGTGAACTGTCAGGGAGTGGCGTCGTCTCGAAGGCCGTAGTAGGGGCCCCGTCGAGAGGCGAATGGGGTGATCTCATCGTGGCGGTCCGGTGAGGCCCGAGCATGTCGTCCACCCATCGGTGCTCTTCTGCGGGAAGCGTCTGAGGTGAGTTAGTCATTGCTTTTGTACGACGGAAAATTGGTGTTAAATGCGTTCACGTGTACCGAGTAGGCCGTTGTGTTGGCGAGGACCCTCCCGGCGGTCGGCCGTAGTCTTTGCCGGTGTACCCTCCGTGACGTGTCGCCGAACCACCGTCGCGCTCCGGAGGTGTGATTGAGCGCCGTGCGAAGAAGTCGATCCTGCGCCTCCTCGTGATGACGATGGTTGCGGCAGAGTCTTCCGCCCTCGCAATCTTTGCAAGAACAAAGGGTAATGTCGAATCGTCCAAATGAGTGTATGGAAAGGTACTCACGATAAGAACCGATTGACGGATGACATACACGTGGCTCGGCGGGTCGGGGCGGCGGCCGTAGCTCAAGCGACTCCGGTGCGGCGGGCGTCGCGGGGGCGTCTTGACGAGGTGCGGAGGGCGGAGGTGGTGGAAGGTACCCGCCACGCACGCGAAGATGTGCGTGAGCGTCGGCTGTGGCGACCACAAGTTATGGATCTAATCGCAGAAATTACATCCTCGCGCATCGTGCGCGCCATCGCGCTATAATCGATCCATTGTGTTGTTGTTTCCACGGTCTATAGCTTCGATGAGTGGTTGCGGACACGCTCAAGCGGTAGTCTTGCACGAAACCGATAGTAAGTGCGAAAAGTGTTCTTTGAACGAGAATTATGCGAAGAATGTTTTACCGTCTCGTCGAGGCGGGCGCCGGTGACGGTCCGGACCGGCTAGTACGATGTCGTCTCGCATGGCGTCCATCGACGCCGCTGCGCGCCCAAGAAGATCTTGCACCTAGTCGCGCGAACGTACCACCGCAAGTACGTCGCGTCGTCGGATGGCGTAGCCGCGAAACTCGGCACCACGTCCGTCGTAACCTCGTCAATCCACAGCGTCGTCCGAGGTCGCCAGATACGCCTCGATCGTCGCTCCTCCGCCTCTCCTCGTCGCACGCAATTGAATTTACATGTCGGAAAATCTTACTCAAAAATGCCCTCAAAATAACACCAAATAATGACATACTGGTGAGCCTTTCTTTGTGAGAGGTCGTCCGCGGCGGTGGAACCTCTGGTAAAGGCGAATTGCCTCATGACCATTGCGGGTTGTCTTTGCTCGACCATGTGCGAAGACCAAGTGGCGGTCGTCATCCGAGTGCCTCGTCCGAGAATGCATTGGGGCGATAATCCGAACGGGCCGTGTCGTGAAGGAACCGTCTTGCCCATGGCCACGGATGACCTCGTCCTCGTGGAGAGTCTCGAAAAGGTTATGGAACTCGGGTATCGGCGCCTCGGTCTCTCCTAGCCCACCCTAGGGTAGCACGTGTCCAACGTGTTCCCATCGTGAGCCGTCGGCGACGGCGTCCCTGCGCAGCGTCCCAGTAAAGCTCGGTGGTCACTGGTAAGGGTGCACGCGGTGCGGAAGTACGGTCGGCCGACCGAAAGTGCTCCCACGACTATAATCGTAGGAGGCGTAGCACACCGCGAGGATCGCCTCGCCTGTCTTTGCGCCGACAAGCGTCACACAACCCTCGGTAGGTGGCGCAAAGCACCTGCAGAGCCCCAATCGTATTGTGGAACCTCGTCGGCCAGCGTCGCGCCAGATGCGGATGGATGTAGCTCGGTACACGCGGTCTCCTGCGTGGTAGGAAACAGATCCATCCGAACAAGAACAACAGTGCGCGACTAAATGTGTCCTCACTTCCTCCCGAGTCGCATGCTCGGGCGGATCATGTACCGCGCGCCGGAATGTGGCACACCCGACGCGTTCGCGACAAACGGGTCACCAAATCATCGACCAAGCGGACCTTCCGGTCATCGCCCTCGGAGGGGGCACTACCGAAGACCACGCAGAGGTAGACACATAGCGAGACACGTCCTCGAGTAATGGTCATCTCCCCATCGGAAGTGGAAGGTGTGAGTCTCCGGTCTCCAACGGTCCACGAGCGCAGAGCGAGTGCCGCGTCAAAGCTGCGGCCAAGTGCGGGAGGTCCAACATCCGGGCGGCGAGCCCGGTCTCCGGCTCGGGACGTCTGCTTCGTCAAGGGGCCATCTCTCTCTGGGCGCTCAGGACCCGGGCTCGGAGGGCGACGCCGAGACCACGCCCGCAAGCGGTGTCCCACATCCCAGCGTGGGTCGAGCGGCTCGTCTGCGTCGTCAAGCTGGAGCTGCGCCATCTCACGCCAACGAGGAAACAACATGTCGATTACACGATGTAAAACATATTATGTGACACGGAAAATAAGGCAAGACATACGATAAAAATTTCAACAATGCAATATGATCATAATGAGTTAACAACAAACCGGATAACTTAACAAGTACTACATAAAGGCATGGATAAACAACAACGAGTCCATCAAAGACATTGAAATAAGCAAGCGACATCACGACGTAGTAATTATATCTTCCTCACTACGATTGCCTTTGCTTGTCTGCCGGTCTGTTTGGGCGTGGTGATGGAGTGCCCAACGCCTTACATGATGCAACGGGTCGGCGAACTTCGTTGCCGCTACTGGTCGTCGTCCATGTCGTTCGGATCGTCGGGTCGCGTCTTCCACGACCGGGGTGCTTTAGTGCGTCGTTGGGCACCCACTTCACCTGTCCCAGCCAAAGGTCCCTGTAGTGCGTGTCCAGCCCGTATGAATGGAACTCAGCACTCCAAGTTGCATACAGGTGGTGGATGTCATAGTACTCGGAGATGTAACGCTCCGAGGCTTGCCGCCACGCCGCGCATGCCGCGTACACATGGGAGCATGGTTTGTGCAGAAGCTGCGGCTTGTTGCAGGTGCACGACGCTTCTTCACCAATCGTGCAGACCTGCTTACGATCCCCTCTAACATGGCCCATCACGTACTTCTCCCTGAGCCTGATCTCGAACTTCTGCCTGACGCCATCCATGGTACGAGCGGTGTGCGATCGAGCCTTGCTGATCTTATTCTCCATGTAGGCATGCATTACTTCGGAGAATTGCTTCCCGTCCTCCAAATGCTTCTTGGCCATCATGGCTCTGTTGACAAAGTATCCGATGGTACGGTTCCAGCTCTCCTCCACGATCGCAGTGATCGGCAGAGATCGGACACCCTTGAGCACACCGTTGTACACCTCCGACATGTTGGTCGTCATGATCCCGTACCTTGCACCGTCCGTGTCGTGCAGCAGGGACCATTTCTCCATGTCAGGTGCGTGCGAGTTAACCCACTGTGTAAACTCCCCAACTCTCGCGGACCCTCTAGCCGCTGCCCCTGCCTCGGCATGCGCTGAGTCCCTTACATGCTTCCCGGTCTCCTCATCGAGCTGTCTCCACACCGCTTCGAACTTCCTCCTTTGGTTCTGCATGCAGAGCTTCTTGAACATCTTCATGAGGTCCTTGCTCCGAAACCTTGTGTGGAAGTTGGCCGCGAGATGCCTCATGCACCAACGGCTCCTAACATCGTTCCACTGGTACGGCGGCTGCGTCCCATTTTGCATCATGCACAACGCAGACAACAAGCCAGCATTGCGATCCGAGATGACACATACATCTGGCCGATCTTGCACGACCGCCTGCTTCACATTGCACAGAACCACAAACCGACTCCGTGTTCTCGCTCTCAACAATTGCGAGCGCCACGGGACTAATCGGTCATTCGTGACGGCCGCAGCGGCGGTGAGGATGGTACCCTGTACTTCCCACATAGGAAGGTACCATCCATCGTGAGCACGGACGACAATGTTTGAACCCTTCGATCGCTCGACGGAAGGCCCGAAGACCCTTTCAAGAACAAAACAATTGGGCCCTCCGTCGGATGCACCCGCTCAAGCTTGTTTACGTCGTCCGGGATTAGATTCCGCGATTTGATGCGATAATCTTGGTACTAGGTTGTAAGCCTCTTGAATGTGCCGAACATTCGCTCCAACCTCGCTTACGCGCCATGCCGTCTTGTGGCCGACGGGAATCCCACCATATTGGCAACATCCGCCGCCAGGAGCTTCGCGAAATGGACACATCTGCGGCGACGAGGTGGCTTATCAAGCGGCAACATACGAAGACGTCATGTTGCGGTGCACGTGTAGCGGCTCGCCTAACTCGCATGTGTGGTCCTTCAAAGACCGTTATCCGGAAGCCCATGGCGTGATGCGTGAACCTCTGCGCACGGACCTTGCCAAAGACAGATTCATCAACACACCGACGATGTACGTGTCGGGGTTGGACCTCTGCACCGATCGTCCGTCCGATGTTAACGGCGTATCTTGCAATAGCTTGTTGTGCGGCGATCTTGTCGAAAGCGCCGTTTACGAGCGGTGGTGTCCTCATGGAACCCCACTCAAGCACCCTCCGGACGTGGCGAGACCAAATGATGTCATCGCAACATCGCCCAATCGTGAGGGGCGTAAGCAATGTCGATGGTTACAAAACCACCAACCGCACCTCCCCGCAGCAGCTTTCTCCGTCTTCGTCGCCTTCCGAACTAGTTGTTTCGACGTCCTCCTCGCTTTCCACCTCATCCACCGTCGGTCGGTACTCGTGACAATCAATACGAGTGACCACCATCTCTCCGCCCGTTGGGCTCAAAATTGACCGCCGCCCCTCGGTCTCCATCGCCCACGTCTCCTCCGAATCGCAGACCAACGCAAACTCCTCCTCACCAGCAGCCTTCACCTTCATCGGAACCACCGCGCCGGATGTCCCCGCTCTCCAAGAATCGAACGTAGACCATCGGCGCGCATATATCGCAGCAGCGGGGTTGCAAACAACCCCCATGTAGTTGGCCCATGAAGCGTCACATGTGACCTTCATAAGTTGCCAAACGGTCTCGCCTGCACCACCCACCACCGAGGCATAAACCGCCTCGATGCGCAGCTTCTTCCTTCCAGTGGCGCGATCGAGCGCGATCGCACGCACCGCCTTAGCTCAGAGGCTCATGTCCTTCAGAGCCGCGCCGGATCACGGTGCGGTGACAATTTGACAGTCCGCACCAGACGGTCCGTCAGCGTCGAGACCGTCCCGTGGAACACGAACAGATCTTGAATTTCCGCCATAAAGTACCTAACACATGTGCATATGAAACCATCGAATTATTTGCGGGATTTTTGTCGTAATGAACGCTTCTACAAATTTAGTTATGCCCAACTGTAGACGAACGTTTTGTCGTACATGTTTTCAAGCCCGATTGGAGTTCGTATGATTTTTCTATCAATGAAATGTCCAAGCTAATATTATTTGTAGTATAAATAATTCATAGCCTATTCTATGTTACACTTGAAACTTCTGTGGTACTACATAGTTACTGAATTTTTAACTAGTTCGATATTATAGTGCAAAAATAATTCACTTCAGAAATTCTTATTGCATTTCTACGTTTCCATACCCGAGTTAGACCTAACTTACACCAAAGACATGTGTGGTCCACGATAAGGTATTCTTTTTCATTAAAATGCGTAGTGCATGCACCGAACGCGATATGCCCGATCAAGAGTACATATACAAAGCGTTCAGTGGGGCTATTTCTATTTTGCTTAACGACCTCCAAAAATTTTACTATTTTATGACCAAGTTCATGAAACTATAAAAATACCCGAAAGGAAATTTACAACACTACTAGCAACATGTCTGTTAAGTCAACTAATTACGGCATAATGACATTATTAACTACTAGGTCTTCAAAATAAACTAACTACACAACTAAAACTACTCTGTTGCTACAATTTATCTAATTGCATCCTAATCACATTGCTAAAAATACCGATAATACTAATCGAATGCGAATGACACTTACCTTTTGTAGGTGCTCGCAGCAGGCTTCGAAGCTTATTTTCTACGTGCTCGTGATTTTTTCGGACTCGTAGATTTTTTTTTCACAAATTTTTTTTTTCACTATAGTCGTGTCGCACGAGCCAGTGAGGGAGACTCCCTCACTGGCTCGCTCCCTTTTATAGGCGCGCAAGCGCCGGTTCTAGCCTCAGGCGCTTCTTGCGCGGCACGCGCAGCGCCCGGCTCGCCCCGGCGCGACGCTGCGGGCGAGCTCCAGCGGCCGCGTGGCAGGCGCAGCGCGCCGGGCTCGCCTCGGCGCACTGCGGCGCGCCATGGCCATGGCGCCGCTAACGCCGCGCCTGCGCCACGCCCCGCGCCGCCACGTGCAGAAGACCGCCCGCCCCACCGGCCCATGGCAGTGGATTCGCAAGACTGCCGCCGGGCCCCACTGTGGCAAGACTAAGCCCACGGGACAACGAAGACCTAGGTCTTTGCTTAGTCCGACGGCAACGATACCTATTACTGGGGGTCATTTTTGAAATTTTTAGATTTATGGGGCTATTTTTTGAATTTTTACTGCGCAATGGGGCTAATTGAGTCCACAATTCGTAATTTTCATGCATGTATATTTTCTGCATTGACTCTTTCAGCGCAAGAGAATTTCAATCCTATACTACTAGCATCTTGTCTCCATTTCTGCCATCTCTACAAACATGATCCAAACACAACATAGTTGTTTCTACGTTGTTTCCTCTTAAGGTTTGTTTGGATATACTGTAATCCGTCCTAATTTCTTCGAATTGGCTCAAAATTTAAACTAAACTAGCTTTCAATCCAAAATCATTGGTTCTAATCTTCCATATCCAAACAAGCCCTTACCTCCTTGTACAAAAACGAACTTAACTCTGCGAGTCTCCTCTCAGTCTGTTCAGCGCTAGCTACCATATTCACCTCGAGTCCACGGCATCGATCGAATCCACGTCCAGCACACCACGCACAGCATTTGGAGAGTAGCCCATACAAGCACGACACGGCTAGCTAGGCAGGTGCGTCACATTCACTGATTCACACCTCGTCGTCCTCCTCCTCGCCCGCTATAACTCCCCCGCACCAAACCAAACCAACAACCCCGCCCCCTCCCCAGCTCACTCCACAGGACAGTGCTAGTCGCTTACTTTCACTCTTCAAGGCAGGCAAAGCACAGCAAACCAGCTGCTACTAGCCAAGGAAGAGAGGGAGGAAGAGCCATGGCAGCGGCGGTGCAGTGGCCGGCGCTGGTGATGACATTGACGGTGGTGGTGGCGATGGCGTCGGCGGCGGCGGTGAGGGCGGACATGAGCGCGGACCGGACCGAGTGCGCGGACCAGCTGGTGGGGCTGGCGCCGTGCCTGCAGTACGTGCAGGGGCAGGCGCGCGCGCCGGCGCCGGACTGCTGCGGCGGGCTGCGGCAGGTGCTGGGGAAGAGCCCCAAGTGCCTGTGCGTGCTGGTCAAGGACAAGGACGATCCCAACCTCGGCATCAAGATCAATGCCACCCTCGCCCTCGCCCTCCCCTCCGCCTGCGGCGCCACCCACGCCAACGTCTCCCACTGCCCGCGTACGTCCTCCACATCTCTCTACATCACATATATTCCACCATCAGCTACGTTGTTTCATCATGCATTCCACACAGTAATCAACATCGCTGCAAATCACGTACGATGCGGTTTTGGTTGGTGCTTCTGGTAAAAGTTGGCGGTCCTGAAACTTTTTCTGAAGTCCGCCGCTTTGAGCGTCGCCTTGTCCCGTTATTTGGAGGGGGTGCGGCGCCGCTCGGCCGCTGGCACTGCATGCCTGGGTGCTTTCTTTTCTGGATTCGTTTTGGTTCCTCCAAGATTTGTTTTGTGATGCATGCCTCCGTTGAATCGAATCGTCGCACATAGTAAATCAGTAAATGTGGGTTATCTATCTTGTGCTGCAGAGCTGCTGCATATTCCTCCTAACTCCAAAGATGCCGCCATCTTCAGTCCCGGCAGCGACAAGGGCACCGCTGCAGCTCCAGGTGAGCCTTCCGTCGCCTCGATCCACTGTTGTTGATTACTCGATTCATCTCAAGAGAAAGCATTTATATTTAATTATGCGGAGCACATAGATTATGGGTTATCATTGCCAGCATTTTTATTACAACAGTGGAAAACTACGCTAAAGCGAATGTTCTTGTCATGTGAACGTGAGAGCTCGATCACGCCGAAATATGTGCGAGTGTGAGACATTCAGTCCCACCAAAAAGAGCACGCCGATGTTTGCCATCATCACGCTTTGTTTCTAGCTAGTTCAGACACGGGATTGCATCACAAACTTTTTTTTTTTTTGTCATGTTCACCGATGGTCCCGGAGGATCAGAATTCAGACTTGTGTTCCTAAATTAGCTGTGTTTCATGGTAATTAACCTATATACATAACAGTCAGTTAGGACGGAATGCAGTGAGATGTGTTATAAGGCATTAAGGCAGCATTTGTGTTCGATCAGCATTTCCCATTGCTTATGCAACTACTGTCACTCGTCTCTAATCTGACAACCGCCGTTTTAATTTTCTCCTCGCAGCGAAGGACAACTCGACGGCGACGACAAACTCTCACGCGCAGCAGGCCACCAACGGGGGCAGCACCTCCTCGACGGCGACCGCCAGTGTTGCACTGGCGGCGTTGCTGGCCGGCCACCTTCTTCTTCTCCTACCTGCGGACCTCCCGGCGGCCTCCTTCTAGACCTCCGTTTACATCTCGTGTCTCCGCATGCAGCAGCTACCGAAAATTAAGAACACGGGATTGGATGGAAGTAGAAGAAGTAGTGGTGATTATATTGGACAATGCCCGGAAAGCATCATTCGTGTCGTAGTACGTGACAGATAGTAGTGATTTAATGTTGGCGTTGTACTGTACTCTTCTTTCTGCTATGAATGGCATTTCTAGATAATGATGGGTTTTGCTTTCTGGTAGCTCTTGGTTGCTGATCCTGATAAATGCTGCTGCGAGTTAGTCGATCGCTTCCAACTTTTCATTCTGGTACTGGTGCTAGATTGCAGGTCTCTAAACGATCGTTGTTGTTTTGTGTGTTTATGAGATGTGATGTGCACCGTTCCGGGCCCGGGTCAAGTTCGCGAGATTACCATACGTGTTCTCATTTTTCAACTTTCGGGTTGGGAACTTACCTTTTTTTTTTATCTAATAAAAGGGTGTTTGTGTGTTGCAACAGAATATCAAAAGATAGTGATATATATCAAGGGATATAATCCTAAATAGCATAATAAATATTATTGTTTTTTCACATACAAGAATTCCACTACCGCCTACTAAAACAGACAACAACATATTACCTCAACCCTCCTCTTGCTCAAGGCTGTGCCGCCAAAACAAGAAATGGCCAACACAAGCAGGAAGTGAATCAAGGCCACGATGTGGTCCTACCACTACCATCTAACGTTCTTGTGGTACTACATGCTACAATCGCCATGCTGCGCACTTCACAATGACCACATCACTGGACTTAGCTGGTAGCTCGCTCCCTTGAGTAGCTATTGTACCATGCAGTGCTGTAGCCATTGGTGGAGCGCCTCACCCTGCGGGGCGCCGATGGTCACAAGCTGACCACACCTATCCTGCTCGACCTCCATGGATATGCCTTCGCTTGCTCCGAGGCCGTGGAGGATGCATGGGACCATGGCCAAGTTGGAGCTCTCGTCCTTAGCTAGCTCCTTGAACAGTTCCCAGTGGCTTCTCACCTCTTGCAGCATGGTGTATGCATGGTCAAATCAACTTCCTGATTAGTTTCAGTGATCCCAACAGTTGGGAACATCACAATTGAATTGAATTGAGAACTCACAGGTCGCATGTCATAAACAATTAAATTGGAACAATTTGATGTGTGCATGCACTTTCAGCATCAATCAAAATTAACCCAAAGAAATTGCACAATTTAGAGAGATGAGCAATTCTATTGCAGAATTAGCCAGTAGGAAGATCATTAAATCATTGCAGCTTATGAAACCACAGTTGAGGAAGAAATCAAGGGTACTAAACCGAAGTGATGATTTCACAGTACAAAGAAAGTGGAGAGATTTAAGTTTTATTCAGAAGAAAAATACATGCTAAAAACAATGGAGTATTATGGAATATTGATCATGGTGGAGCAATTTCCCCATGATCAACTAAAATCATGACCCGATGGCAGGAGAGTTGCGGTAACAATATGCAGTATACAACATTATTAGTTTGTATGGTTTCGATGATTGTCAGTTTGAATATTACTCATTTTTTCCATTTCATTAAAGTAGATGGCGAGAACTTAATAGGTGATGCACTTGAGTAACAATTAAATATGTACCGAAAAGAATAAAAGAGCAATATAATGTGAAAGAGAATTTTCAATAATTAAATCTTCCACCCACAAGAAAATGTTCTTGCTACATTGAATTTGTAACTAGACAACTATTTCTTAGTAGTCAACACTCAATAATTAATATGAAGGAAATCTAAGAGAAGTATGGCATACTTGGTGAAGTAATTAAGTGTAATTGACTATCAGGGATGACTTAAAATATTATTATTTGTAGGATGATAGCAAAAACATCTAACAATGGCATCTTCAAATCAAGAAACTTAATCCTTCAAAAAAAAATCAAGAAACTTACCAGCTTGCTAACAGGCACGACATATTCGCATCATTGTTCTTTCTATTATGTTGGAGCCATTGCCATCTTGATCCCCAAAGCCTAGACGACGATGCACAAGAAACTAAATTGTTCTTGACAACATGCCATTATGCCATAACAATGCCAATATGCATGCATGCCAACTCCACTCCTTACCAAGGCAAAATGACACGGTGGGAGACGAGAAGGAAGCATATGCAGAGGGCATACCGAATAGGTGGCGTCATCGGCCAAGTAGGCCCAAGGATGCTCGGCCACACATTTCGTCAAACAGGTGGTGGGTTGACCCCCTGCTGCTGCCGCCGATGGAGAGATGGAGCAAGTGACTATATATATCCAAAGTCCAAGCTATCGTCGTCATGCGTGCACACACCCGCATCTTAAGGAACTCAACACCGCACGACAGGTTACGCTCCTTGCAGTGCGAGTTGCTATGGCCCACGGCTGGGTAGGTCGAAGTCTTGGGCCACATCGAGGAGGTGACACGCGGAGGAGGGGGAGGCGTGACGGCGTGGGGGAGACAATGCATCCTAGGGATGGGGATGCGACTAGAGGAGGTGGTGGTGGCATCGTAGGGAAGGGGATTCGAGCGAGGATGCGGTGGCGACTTAGGGAAATGGGAGGCAGCGGCACAGAGGAGGAGGGGGAGGAGATGACACGGGTGAAGGGAGTAGGCACCTGGTAGGGGATGGCAGGTGAGCAGACTGTAGGTTGCAGTTGAGACTTGTGAGATGCGAGGTGGGAGATCATGGGCAAATGGCCAACCCCCACTGAAGCCAGGTGGGAGGTGGGAGATCGTGGGCAAGTCAGGGAAGCAATAGGTTGGGGCCACTTGTCGGTGCACTATGGAAGTAAAGTGGGGACGATTCCTGCCACTACGCGGGGTAAACCACTTCTTTTATTAGTTATGAGATAAGATAATCTAGCAACTTAGCAACTGTTTTTATCATAATTCAAGTTCTCATACACACCTAATTGACAGCAAATTACTACTATCTTAGCACACCAAATTATGAAAGAATAAAAATTATTTTGATGGGAAGATTATGAAAGAACAGTTGCTAAGTTGCCAGATTATATTGGACAAAAGTAGGGGTAAGTTCCCAACTTCTTATTTTTTGAGAGGAGGGTAAGTTCCCAACCTGAAGGTTGAAAAATGAAAACACATATTGTAATCTGAAACAAAAAGAAATACGGCAATGCAGGCCCACGCATCCGGCCCAATAGGCAGTACCCCGTCTCTTCAAGAGAGCAGTAGACTAGTCATCAACCGCTCCAATATAAGAAATCGCAGGCCTAGGGTTTTCCTTCCCCTCCATTACTCCCTTCGCGCCGCCGCCGCCCTCCCTTCGCGCGCTCGTCGGCCTTCGTCCACACGAGGAAGAGAGGTGCGTTTTTTTGTCCCGATCTCTACCGATAGATGTTGTTTCTTTCGCGACGAATTGGGCGTAGCATTTGTATGTGCTGTATCGCGGATTTGTCACTACCTCGCTGTTTGTGATTCGTGTGCGGAACTGTTCTAAGTTCCATTGATGGCTCTTATGTGCTTGCTCCGTGATTCCGTCTTGGGTTGTGAATTGCCGATCCATGCGTTAGCAAGTACCGTAGTGTGGATTTTTCTTGGCATGTTGATGGATACTTTATTAATCTTTGTCGAGAACTATGCGACGGCGAATAGTTTGGAGTTCTCGTTAAATTAACTCGGATCCTAGTTGTTTTACCCTGTGGGCAAGTCAAACCTGTGAACTAGTCGATTGAAACTGCTGGAATAACAGTCTCTTACTGTCTCCTGATTAGTTCATTTTTGCTACAATGATAAAAATGTGAAGAATCCTTTATAGTTTAAAACATCGATGCTCTGTACTTAATGTGGTGCTGAGATCATTGGTTCAGTGTATTGTCTCGTGCTCCCAATCTCTCGTAGAGATTACTTACTGTGGGCTAGACAAACCTTGTTGTTAGCACTTAAGAACTGTGCCTAGTTGCAATCCGGAGTTTTTCAAGAACTAGGATGTGAGATCACCACTAGCTTAGTTTCATGGCTTGCTCTAACATTTACTCATGTCTTTGCTATTGCAATGTGCCAGGACATAAAATCTGGTCTGTTGTATCTAGTTTCCGTATTTCTGATCTGCATGCCTAGTCTTTGAAGTCTAATCTGCATGCTTACATCCTTGCAATCAGGCATGTTTTTGTTTTGTCAAGTGCAATTTGAGCCAACTATTTGAGCAAACGCCTAGTTCACCTTGATAACTGACATACCTTTTGTTGATGCAGCATGGACAGCCAGGTGAAGTTGGCTGTTGTGGTGAAGGTGATGGGCCGGACGGGCTCTAGGGGTCAGGTGACCCAGGTCAGAGTCAAGTTCTTGGATGACCAGAACCGTCTCATCATGAGGAACGTCAAGGGCCCGGTCCGTGAGGGTGACATCCTGACCCTGCTTGAGTCCGAGAGAGAGGCGAGGAGGCTGCGCTGAGACATCTGGGGGTCGTGGTGGTTCTTGTATGGAGTTGGACGTCGCTGCATGTTTGTCAAACTCGTTGAGTGTTGTGACCCTTGGAACAATCGTCTTTTGAGTAGTAAGCCTGGTGATGCGATTGCAGTTTTGC
Organism: Hsuehochloa calcarea; assembly: GCA_036346395.1. Lineage (NCBI taxonomy): Eukaryota > Viridiplantae > Streptophyta > Magnoliopsida > Poales > Poaceae > Hsuehochloa > Hsuehochloa calcarea. Next base: position 68,501 of record JAYEVG010000116.1, on the reverse strand, counting down.
TTTAATATCTTAGCTAAAGTGCACTTGATGTACTGAGACTTTGTTACATTAGCTGAATTAGCTCAATTTTATACTGTCTGATTCCATTTTTTTCATGGTACGCGGTATTTGTTATTGTACTTACTGATCTCATACCTATCAACGAGAGTTTCTCTATGGATGTCAGTTCAGGATTTTCCCCCTAAACAAACCAACTTTTTAATCGTTTAGAAAAAAAAAACAATTCACATAATTTTTTTAGGAAAATTACACGGTAGATCTTTAAATTTGTGAGGTTGTACAACTTAGCTTTCTGAATCAGTCATCTCAACTTGCGAGGTTGTCTTACTCAGCTCTATGAATTTGCATTTTTTGCTCTGAGCTATCTGAACTTGTGAAGTTGTGCCACTTAGTTCTATGAACTTGCGATGAAGCGAAGTTTGTCGGATGCGATGTCGGCGACTTGTCTCCTCCGAGTTCGGTGTACTCATCATCATCCCGTTCTGGCTGTGTTCACTGTCTCTGTCACCTCACGCCAATAAAAACATATTCTTCAGACCCGAGAACGCATTGTGCTCGTGTCCTCACCGGAGCTCTACCGTCACTGCTTGTCGACGTACTCACGCTGCACGAAGTCCATTTGGCCGTTTGCTAATATAAAAGGTTGAGTTGACGAATCACCGAGAGAGAAGTATTGTGCCCCTGCTTTGGCACTGGGAATGTATTCTCTTTCACGATTTATTTTCAGAGGAGCCATGGGCGAAGGCGGCGACAAGCTGTGACGATGGAGCTTTGACGAAGACGCGAGCACAGTGCGTTCCTAGGTTGGAAGAATCTGTTTTTGTCGGTGTGATGTGACAAGGACAATGAACACGGTCGGAACGGGACGGCGATGAGTCCATCAAACTCGGAGGGGATGAAGTCGTTGACATCGTATTTGTCGAATTTCGCTTTAACGTAAGTTCAGAGAGCTAAGTGACACGACTTCGCAAGTTCAGGGGGCTGAGAAAGCAAAATGCAAGTTCAGGGAGTTAAGTAGTACAACTTCGTGAGTTCAGGGGGTTGAGAAAGTAAAATGCAAGTTCAGCGAGCTAAGTGGCACAACCTCGTAGGTTTAGGGACCTACAGTGTAATTTTCTCTCTTTTTTAAACAGAAATAACCCTCAGTCGCTTGCCCACTAATCGACTAGGCCAAGTCGTATGGTGAGCCAGTCATTAGCTGGCTTGGGAGGTCCAGTTGCGCAACAGAACAACGACCGAAGGCCGTGGTTTGCCACATGTCTCAGTCGTGAGCTAGTGGCGTGACTGAGGCCTGTGTTAGACACAATCGTCGGTCTAGAACGTGACTCAGGCCAGTCATTGATCAGGCCGACAACTGAGCACAATCATGTTCCCAACAGGCGACCGAAGGCTAATTTTTTAAAAGAAATAATTTAAATAAACTTAACTTTAATTTTACAAAATTAAATGGTTGGAATAGTTGTTTGTGAATATTTGTTAGTGGTAAAAAGGATAGAGTTTGCTGACTGCAATTGTTTGTAAATAAATAATGTGTTAATCGTTTTATGTGGATGAACCCATTTTAAGTTTTTACATAAAGAACTAAAAATTTGGCGAATGAAGATGAGTTGAGATTGTAAGCAATGAAAATGAGATTGTAAGCTCGATATAACACTTGACCAAGAATGTCTGAATTACATGGTGTGTAGGGTCTGGTTAGGTGCATATGTTTATCTGGCTATTTCTACGGCGCAAATGGCTACATGCACGAACATTCGACCCAAACTACAACTACGATACAAACACACCTTTCAGAAAGGAAAGTGTCGTAGGGGTGGCCCCACCGGCCCCAACGACCCGGCGAACCCCGTAGGACAGACCCCGTAACCCACGAGGACGAAGGCCTCCCCTCCCCGGGGGGCGTCAGGTGTCCCTTCGGGGAGGCTCCGGAGATAGTCCAGAGCCTCCCCGAAGGGTCTCTGGCGCCCTGTGAGACCCGAAGCAGTGGGTCCTTTGGGGACACCTCGAAGAAGGCCCGGAGCCCCGCGAGGCCCAAGGCAGTGGGTCCTCCGGGGACACCTCGAAGAAGGCCTGGAGCCCCGCGAGGCCCAAGGCAGTGGGTCCTCCGGGGACACCTCGAAGAAGGCCTGAAGCCCCTCTGAAGGGTCTCTGGAGCCCCATGAGGCCTAAAGCAGTGGGCCCTCCGGAGCCACATCGGAGAAGACCTGGAGCCCCCCTGAAGGTTCTTCAGGGTCCTGCAAGGCCCGAAGCAGCAGGCTCTCTGGGACCACACCAGGAGAAGCTCGAAGATGGAGTACTTCGAAAGCTACTGAGCCAGATGCACCAGCCAGATAGATCGGGCCCAGGGAGACCCACTGTGAGCCGAAGCCTATGCGTAGATAGGGAAAAGTCCCTGCAGTCTCTACGCATACAGTACCTTTTTAGAATTAGGATGGTCATATAAGTACCCTGTTTTAGGGGATATAAATAGGCATCTACCCCCCCATGTAAAGATGAGATTCAGTTTTTTGGAACAATCAATACACACATTTTTATAATAGCTAGTCCCTTATCTTAAGGACTCTTTGGTCCCTCCGAGTGTACCGAGGGTCCCCCCTCTCTTACTGTCTAGCCTTATTTTGCTACGATAGTTGATGTCGTCCGTGGGGATCGACAGGAAAGTCAAGCACAGCTCTGAAGTAGCAGCATGGCCCCTCGGAAAGCTGCGCAGAAAGCCTTCGTAGCCGAGATCGTCGCGGCGGCTGCCACACCCAGCACCCCGAGGGCTAAGCGAAGAAAGACTTCTGGGGCAGTGGTGGCCACGGCCCAAGCCCTGGAGGAAGAAGCAAACAACTCCACACAGGGAGACATCATTGGGGGTGATGCCCAACACAATGCCCCGACAGACCAATCGCACGGAGCATCAGGTATAACGCGGGAAGCGTATGAAGCCCTCCAGCGGGAGTTGGCGGACCTCCGCCAGGAGATGCTCGACCTCCGGCAGCCGACGGCCAGGTCCCTCGCGGCTCCTCTCCGGCTTGCGCAACCCAAGGCTGAGGGAGCCGCCCATCGGGCACCAGCCGTCACTTGTCCAACGCGAGTGCTTCGGGGAGATCCCAACTCCCCCTTAAGCGCTGGGTTGGAGACAGCCCGCGGGCCCTAATGCTTCAAGATGCTAGAACTCAGACCCTTCGAGGGGTGCACAGACCCCTCGGAGTTCCTTCGCGTATACGAAACGACCATTGAGGTTGCCGGGGAGATGACACCACGAAAGCGAAAAGCATCACCCTGGCACTCAAGGGTGTAGCGCTGACGTGGTTCTTCACCATCCTGCCCCACTCTGTGTACGCATGGGAACAACTGCGGGACCTGGTGAGCAACAACTTCCAGGGGAACTATACGGAGCCGAAGGATGCGGGACACCTGTTTGCAATAAAGCAGGCCACAGGCAGGTTCCCCCGCTGCTTTTTCAAAAAGTTCACGAAGGTAAAATGTCAAGTGAAGGGGGTTAACGAAATAACCATCATAAACACAGCCACCTGCGGAGTCCTACGAGGCCCCCTGTCGGAAAGACTAGCCCGCAAGCCCATTGGTTCGGTAGCAAAACTATTTGACAAGATGGAGAAGTACGCCCAGGCAGAAGAAGATAGCGCTCGACGGGCAAGGGTTTTGACCCCCGCCACCCCGATAGCAACACCAAGCAGGCCACCCGGGAAAGGACCCACGACGACCATGGCGGAAGCACCAGCCAAGCTACGGGCCACCGATTACCGCCAGAAAGGGTGGAACATCTACCATGTGGATGGAGGGCAGCTCCCGGAAGAAGCGAAGCGAGGAGGCCGAACGGGTCGTGGCAGCGGCCGCGGCCGCAGACAGAATGGTGAGAGGCAACAGGACGCCTGAGGCGGTGCTGGAGGTGTCCCACTATTTTGCGACCTACACGTCGAAGGGTCCCGCACGACCCAGGAGTGCCGCACCGCCCGAGGCGGCGTCGGGGGTACTTCGCTATTTTGCGATTTGCACGGGGAAGGGCCTCACAAGACCAGCGAGGCCGCTGTCGCGATCATCAGATTACATGAGCCGTGGCGGCAACGGATGCAGGCGAAGACAGAGAGGCGGGGCAACCACTACCCTACCACCACCAAGACCCCGCATAGAAGGAGCCCAACTAGAGTACCATCAAATGATCATAAACATGATCGTCAGAGGCTCATCATCGAGCATATCATAAAAAAGACAATGACGCGCCTACGCCCGACAAATTAAACATGTCGTGACATACCCAGCTTCTAGCCCACCTCGCTATGCCGAAATACCCATCACCTTCGGCCCGAGGACGCTCGAGGTGTCTACTTCCCACATCAGGACCCCCTCGTCATCTTGGCGGCCAGCATCGCAGATTTTGATGTCTGACACGTCCTCGTGGACGGAGAAAGCTACGCGAACCTGTTGTTCGCGGAGGCCTTTGAGAAGATGATGATCCCTAGGGACTGTCTGTCACCCCTGGGCATCGGGGGTAGACCGGTGACCGCCCTAGGTCAGATCAACTTGGCCGTCACATTCAGTGACGGCCTTGCTTCCCGGACCTAAATCGTCACATTTGATGTCGTTCAGATGCCTTACCAATACAACGCCATTCTTGGCCAAGCCACGCTGAACTCCTTCGGTGCTATAGCACACCATAACTACATGTGCATGAAGATACCTGCACCCGAGGGCATAGTCACGGTGCGGGGGATCAACACCTAGCAAGGCAAACAGAGCTCAAGGCACTATCACTGGCTTGCCACGCCCACACAGTGGAAGCGGACGCCGGCTCCAAGATCGGCAGCGTCTCGACAAAATGGGCACACAAGGTTAAGCCAGAAGGACAGCTCCTGCGAGCCCTCTCGTGGAAGCTGCCCCAGATAAGAAAGTGGCCCTCGGAGCCAGCATCCTGGCCACGACATGTGACACCATCCTCCAGGTCCTTCGCGACAATACGAACGTCTTCGCCTGGGGCCTAGAGGACATCCCCGGCGTTGCTAGAGAAACTATCGAACAACACCTCGCCCTGCGGAGCGACGCATTGCCCAGAAAGCAGAAGTTGCGCCGCATGTCGGCAGAGTGACTAGAAGCTGCAAAGAAAGAAATTGCCAAGCTATTGAAAGTAGGAGTGATCAGCGAAATCAAGCACTCCGCGAAATGAGCCGGCCACCTTTTCCCCCACCCGCGTTGCCTTGGTAGCAGCCACTGGAGAGACCGCGCGTGCTCCAGAGGAAGCGCTCGTCTAACTCACACGCTCGACGCGCCCCACGGGAGTGTGAGGTCCCGTTGGGCGCGTCGATAGTGAGTTAAACAGGCTCTTCCTTTGGAGCACGAGCGGTCTCTCCGGTGGTTGCTTCCAAGGCGACAGCGAGGAGGAGGGGTGGCGGTTCGTTTCGTGTGGCGAACCTGGCCCTCGAAGAGTCTTCTGTCGAGACACCCTTGAACGTTTACGGTCGAGGGTCCGAAAATACCCTGGTCGGGGAACCGGCCCCTGCCTAGGATGCGCTTGTTGAGTTTCTTGTGCTTTCCTTTTAGTTATCGCCACCGTGCTGACTTTTGCGTTGCAGTGGTGAGCGGGGAGAGTGCCGAGGGTGGCGGTTCGGTCAGGTCTTCTCCTCCTGGGCCGAAGGTGATGGGTGTTTCAGCGTAGCGAGTTGGGATGGAAGCTGGGTATACCGCGACATGGTGAATTTGCTGGGCGTAGGCACACCGTTGTCTTTTTACTGATATGCCCGATGATGAGCCTCCGACGATCATGTTTATGATCCTTTGATGGTACTCCGGTTGGGCTCTTTCTATACAGGGTCTTGGTGGTGGGGCGGGTAGCTGGTTGCCCCGGCCCCTCCCGTCTTTGCCCCCAGCTGGTTGCTAGCTGCGGCTCAAGTAATCTTGCATGGCCGTGATTATGCGGCATTGCTGGGTCGTGTGAGACCCTTCCCTGTGTAAGTCGCAAAATAGCGGGGTACCCCCTAACGCCACCTTGGGTGGTGCAGCACTCTGGGGTCATGTGGGACCATTCGCCGTGTAGGTCGCAAAAGAGCGGGACACCTTCGGGACTGCCTCGGGAATCTTGTTGCCTTCCGCCATTCCGGCCCGGCCGCGGCCTCGACCTACTTCGTCTCTTCCGGGAGCTGCCCTCCATCCACGTGGTAGACGTTTCGCACTTTCTGGCGGTAATCGTTGGCCCGCGGCTTGGATGGTGCCCCCGCTGTGGTCGTCGTGGGTCCTTCTTTCGCGGGTGGCCCTCTTGGTGTTGCTGCCGAGGTAGCGGGGGTCGGAACTCCCGCCCACCAGGCGCTATCCTCTTCTGCCCGGGCATACTCCTCCATCTTGTCAAAGAGCTCTGCTACCGAACCAATGGTCTTGCGGGCTAGTCTTTCCGACAGGGGGCCTTTTTGCAATCTGCATGTGGCTACGTTTATGATGGTGGTATCGTTGACCCCCTTCATTTGACATTTTATTTTCGTGAACTTTTTGAAGAAGTGATGGAGGGACTCGCCCGGGGCATGCTTTATTGCAAATAAGTGTCCCGCATCCTTTGGCTCCGTGTAGTTCCCCTGGAAGTTGTTGCGCACCAGGTCTCGCAATTGTTTCCACGTGCACACGAAGCGGGGTAGAATGATGAAGAACCACGTCAGCGTCATGCCCTAGAGTGCCAGGGTGATGCTTTTCGCTTTCGTGGTGTCGTCTCCCACGGCAGTCTCAATGGCCATTTTGTATACGCGAAGGAATTCCGAGGGGGCCTAACCTCTGGCATCTTAAAGCCTAAGGGCGAGCGGGTTATCTCGATTTAACGCAAGGGGAGTTGGGATCTCCCGGCATCTTGGCGCTGGACAAGTGGCGGTTGGTGCCCGGGGAGTTGCAACCTCGGCCTCGGGTTGTGCGAGCCTAAGAGGAGCCGTGAGGGGCCAGGCTCCCGGCTGCCGGAGGTTGAGCATCTCCAGGCGGAGATCCGCCAGCTCCCGCCGGAGGGCTTCATACACCTCCCGCGTTTTGCCTACCGCTCCGTGCGATTGGTCCGTCAGGGCATTGTTCTGGGCCTCGCCCCCAATGATGTTTCCCCGTGTGAAGTTGTTTGTTTCTTCCTCCAGGGCTCGGGCCACGGCCGCCGCTGCCCCGGAAGTCTTGCTTCGTTTAGCCCTCAGGGTGCTGGGCGCGGCAGCCATCGCGGCGATCTCGGCCGCGGAGGCTTTGGGTGCAGCTTTTCGAGGGGTCATACTAGTACTTCGGAGCTGTGCTTGCCTTTCCTGCTGGTCCCCACGGACGGCGCCAACTGTCGTAGAAAAAAGGCTAGGCAGTAAGAGAGGGGGACCTCCGGTGCACTCGAAGGGATCAAATAGTTCTCAGGAGAAGGGACCAGTTGTCAGAAAAATGTATGTATTGATTGCTCTAAAAAACTAGATTTGCCATTTATATGGGGGTAGATGTCTATTTATAGCCTCCTAAAATAGGGTACTTATATTACCATCCTAACCCTAAAAAATCTTGCATGCGTAGAAATTTGTAGAGACTTTTCCTGTTTACGCATAGGCTTGGCTCACGGTGGATTTCCACTGGCACAGTCTATCGGCTTGTACACCTAGTCCACCAGCTCCCCAAGTGCCCCACCTTCGGGCTTCTCCTGGTGTGGTCCCAGAGGACCTGCTGCTTCGGACCTCGCGGGACTCCGGAAACCCTTCGGAGGGGTTTCGGGTCTTCATCGAGGTGGCTCCAGAGGGCCCACTGCTTCGGGTCTCGCGGGGCTCTAGAGACCATTCGAAGGGCTCGTGTCTTCCCGAGGTGGTCGGTGGATCCACTGCCGGGCCTCACGGGACTCGGAGACCCTTCGAGGGTTCGGATTATCCGGAGCATCCTGAAGGACACTAACGGCCCGGGTTGACCCCTTAGGATCCACTACTTCGGGTCTTGCGGGACTCCGGAGACCTTTCGGAGAGGCTCCGGAGCATCCTCGAAGGGACACCTGACGCCCCTCGAGGAGGAGGGCCTTCGGGATCGTGGGTTGCGAGTGCATCTGCGAGATTCGTCGGTCGTTGGGGCCGATGGGGTCCCTCCTACGACAAGCACCAAACAAACCAAGTAATCAAATCCAAGTTCTTCCTCCTCACCAAAGCCAAGCCCAGGACAAGCAACCGAACAAACCCTAATATGCAAGTTCTTGATTCCCAAATTGTATACCCACAGGTAGGGGTGGACAAAAAGCTTGCGGCTCATGGCCGCTCGAGCTTTTTCGAGCCAAGCGGCTCGGCTCGAGCTCGGTTTTCGAGCCGAGCCGAGCTTCGAGCTCGGTGAAGATTCGAGCCGAGCTCGAGCCGACACGAGCCAAACAATGCGCGTAACCCATATAATTAAGATGATTGGATTTTGAATTGATGATAAATGACTCATATAATCATTTTATTCTACCTTTTTTTTTTGGGATTAGGAAACCCTGGCTCGAACGAGTTTTTTCGAGCCGGCTCGAGCTTTTTTCGAGCCGAGCCGAGCCTCAGACCGAGCCTGGGCGAGCTCGGCTCGAGCCGGCTCGGCTCGGCTCGTTTCCAGCCCTACCTACAGGAGAGTGGTACAAAAATTGGAACCAACCAAACGAGCACCACCAGCATGTTCAAATAGCACCTCCGACAGCACCAAGTACAACGGCGCCGGAGATTCCCAGTCCAAAGATCGAGACACAAACCGGAAGAAGAAGAGGCACAAATTGGGAGGTACTCCCTGGATTTTCATGAGAGTCCACAGAAGTTCCGAGAGCCCTACTTGAAGAGGAGGAGGAGAGGTCAACCTGCTACCAACGGCCCGTGCAAGGTGCGCCTAATCTGCACGCATCGGCCGCGACCTCCGCATTGCCCGTGAGCGGGACGAAGGCCAAGCCCCCACGCAACCACCTCTTCCCGGTTGGAGATAACACCTCCAGCCTTATCTCCTCTTACATCTCCATGGCAAGTGGGCTCACCTCTTTTCCTTTTCTTTTATAATTCTTCTTTTCTCAAAATGAGAAATTACAAATTTGCCCTCAAAGATACAACAACGAGGCCCTGATCGGCATGAGGTCTACGTCGATCCTGCAGCCGTTTGGACTTGATGGAGGCCGCGAGCCATTTCTTCAGACGCCCAGCGACGGTGACATGTCGGCGTGTTTTGAATATACTCGATTCTTCCAAAATTCACCTGGCAAGAAACGACCATTCGCTGCATCCATGATCCATCCAGAGTACACAAACATCTACGAAAGCAAATTGACATCCCCTCTCGTGCTACAAAACTTTGCTCTATGATTCACTCCTGTCCCGTGCCGCCGGCGCGCGCCGCGTTCTTAACTCAAACAGGAGGCCGCGGCCACGAGTGGCAAACCGGCCGGCCACCACGTACGTGCTCTAGGCTGCACCGTGCTCCAGCCGTGACGTAGGAGTCCCGGCCGTGCCGTACAGAGCGCCGCCGAGCCCGATGCCCCTCGGCGTCGGCGACGCCAGCGGCGCGCACGTCGGGCTCTGCCGCGGCGTCCCAAACCTCGCCGCCCCGGCGCCGCCCCGCGGGGACAGGCTGACCTGCTCCAGCGCCCGGAACTGCAGCTCCGGAGGGTAGTCCCGGACGCACCCGATCCGTGGTCCGGCGCCTGTGGTCCACCGGAAAGACAGCTGCTTCCCGAGCTGGTACGAGTTCATGGCCATCTTGGAGTTGATCCGGTGCAGGATCTTCTCCTGCGGCACCACCACCACCTCCTCCTCGCCCTCCTCGTCGCCCCTGAATAGGTTCTCCTTGCAGAAGTCCAGGCTGTCCCCGAACGCCCCGGCGCCCTGCTCGGCCGCGCCCTTGGCTAGCCGGCTCTTGTTCAGTGTCAGCCTCGGCGGCCGTTTGCGCTGCAGCCGGTTGCCGGACGAGGATCTCTTCATCACCGGCGAGCCTGCTGCCGTGCTCGCTGTCTCGCCGCTGGTGGAAGGTGGCGTGGTCGGCGTGGCGGTGGCTTTGTCTTCGTCGGCGCGAGGGGGGTGGGACTTGGTGTCTTCTTGCTTCTCGGGCTTGCTGCTCTCGGTTAGCTCGAGCTGGGAGAGCCGCTCCTCAGCCTGAGCCACTCGTCCTCCTCACATTCTGACGGGTTCAACTGTAGCAAAACCGACAAAAAAAATCCCTGTATCAGTCTATCAGAACAACTAGGGAATTTTTGCTGGCTTCAAGGGAATAAGAATTCAGATTTTTCCCCCCACCTTGACATTGGTAAGATCCACATTCCTCTTCTTCAGATAGTTCATGAACTCCCGGAAGTTTGCCTCAGTGGGCCGGTAGTGCCCGCTATGAGGCCAGACAGCCTGAAGATGATGGGTAACTGAATCAGACAGGTGAGTTTGGTGCTGTACAATTTTTTTTTTTTAACTGAATCAGACAGGTGAGTTTGGTGCTGTAAAAAAAAACTTGAGGCTGGTAGAATTATGCAGGTCCAGCACCTTTAGGATGCCATCCCCCACGATTAGTCTCCCCGCAGCAGATGTGGCTCCACCAGCAAGGAAGCTGGAATGCTGAAATGTGCCTTTGTTCTTCTGCAATAATGTGCTTATTTCATCAGTTACAGGTAAGGTTCATGGTTCAAGTACTAATGAAATAGTACTAACAAGTGACAAATGCCACTATTCACTAACCACGCCGATGTATAGAACTCTCGTTGTGCTCAACACGAAGATCCATTTCGAATCCTTGGGGCCCTCAGACGTGTCAACCATCTTGCGGCTCAGCTTGTACATCAGCTTCCTATCCTCAATTATCACCTCAAAGGACTCCCTCTCTTTCTGCACAAAGTAACAGTACCATCTTCTGTTCAGAGATGTAACCTTTTCAACTTTGAGATTTCAGATTGATGGGTTTGCAGGATGCAGCAACTTACTGGGCCAAGATACCTGATGCATTGCTGCAGCAACTTCCATCTTGGGCAGTGGTCCTCAATATTGACCTCCTTTCCTTCACCCACATCCAACCTTCACAAACGTAATTTCAGAAATCATAAACTTTTCTTGTTCATCTGGTTCACAAACAATCTTCAGAATTTTTCATGAACTGTACCAATAGAAGAAAGGCTGTTTACTCTCGCAGTGAAGCCAGTGTTGGTAATAGTAGTGGAGGTTGTGACCATACCGATGTCGAGGGTCAATCTGTCCATGAAACATGAGCGGATTTCAGTTTGATCTGTGCAGTGTTATCACTGGATAGTGTTTGAAGAGAATGTTTTTGACTCAATACTGCTTCGAGCCAGTGCTGCAGTGCGAGCTTCTGAGCCTTTTCATCCTTTGACAGACCTTTGCCTACCTGAAGTAACCAAAAAAAAAAAACCAGCGATATGAATTCAGTATTCAGTAATACTACAATATGCCAATAGTCTTTAAGAAAACCAAAACTACATCATTTCAGCATTTAGTATATATAGATCACTGCACTATAGACAGCAACATTGTCACGTTAATGCCTCAATTCAATATAACAAGACAACAAGACCAGACTGACCAGTAACAACAGTACAAAATCAGTTAGACCGATTCGGTATACAAAGATCAGATACTATCAGAACAAGTAACGTTAATGACAGGACCGCAACAATGTCAACAGTTCAGTATAGGAAGACCAAGACACTGTAGAAAACATCAGTGTGAGCAATTCTCTATTCCAAGATCAAAAGATAATGGTTAGCATAATGCGTAAATACCTTGGCAGCCCTCATTCTAGCACGAGACCATCTTGAGAGGGCCGACTCTGGCTTCTCTACCTCGAAGAACGACACTGAACTGCGCTTGAGCAGCGCGAAATCGAGCAGTTTCCACCTGAATTCAGCGTCACAAATTTCAGGCACCATCACCCCAGTGATAAGACAGTGCATGACTAGCACATGGAAACCGTACATACCACCGTTGTTCAACAAGAACAGCGCAATCAGCAAGCTGCCGCCTTGTTCTGAAACTCTTGTACACCTTCTGCACCCTTACTGCTGCGGCCTGGTGCTTCGGGCTGACCATTCCGACCACAGGAGAATTTGGTGGCAGGTTTTCTGTGGTCCCATATCTCGGTAGACCAGTATGCTTATGATTGCAACTCTCCTTGTCTGGTTTAGGACTCACGATGGATGTCGTAGTTTCAACATGAAATTGATCACCCTCTCTTCTCTTGAAGCTTAAGGAGCCTCTTATCATAAGCCTCTTGGAGCTCAGGGCATTGAGCAATGCCGGTGGTGACTCGAGGGTCTCGAGGGTGCTGAGATTGTCGAAGCTGAGGGACCGAACGAAGAGTCGGTCTGTGTTCTCGTCATCATCCATTGGCAGGTAGTCATCTGGTGGGTATGAGATCGACAGCCCCATTTTACTGATTGAAAAATGTAATAACGTGACAGTATTTTTTTTGTCTGCCTTTTGCCTATTGTTTCCTCCGATATGCCTTGCTTCTGTTGTTTTGGATCTCTGTAGCAATTGTGTTCTTTATGAGTGCGTCGACACCCTGCATCAAGAAAGGAAAATCAAGGTTGTCTTAACAACATATTTCATATCTCGCTTTCGTTGTTTTCTATCTTATCAAGGGACATCAAATAAAGGGTTCTGTGAATAGTGTTTCATATGTTCTCTCTTATGATTATATCATATGCTCTGTATAAGACATGTTCATAAGTAGAGGCCAAGAAATCTGGAACAAAATGCGAACTGCAAAAGCACGACACATAAAAAATGGCGTATTTCATTTCTTGTTTCTTGATCAATGAACCTTGTTCCAATATAAAGCATTATAAACCAAGCAGCTAAATAGATCATGGAAAGGGATTTCTGTAACAAAAATCAAATGGCCGTCAACCATACCTCATTACCTCCAAAGGTCTTGCACCATCCACCCAACAGAACCTCCTGGTGAGAGGCCTGTGAGGAAGAAGGCTAAAAAGAAGCAGCAAAATTTGCAGGGGCAAATGAGAGTAGATTTAGGAGGAACCAAGCATAAACGGTGAACGGGTAATGACCATGGAAGAAGGGCAGATGGCAAAAACACGGCGATTGTTTGTTTCAGGTCTTCACCCTATAAATAACAAAGCAAGGTTTGAGGCGCCTAAATGTTCTGAGGGAGAAAAAATTAAATAAATAAAAGAGAGCAGCTCATGGCATATTTGGTATGGTTAAAAATACACAACACATGTTGTTTTCATAAAAACCGAGAAGTGCGATATCTTACATCCTTTTTTTAGAGGGATATCTTACATCCTAGACACGGAGGTTGTTGCATTAACACGTGTTGGCGTAACTGCATAAGCATAGTATTTGGGCAAAGAATCACATCAAGACCACTTTAATCCATCTTCTTTACGTACATTTTTGTTATCAGATATCATCATAGAAAGAATCAGTAATAACAACAGTAGCTGTCCGTGATCACACGAAGAACTGCCCCTTTAGTGAATCAACCTCAATTCTGTTAGATGTGTATTGTACAGGGGCTCTTTGCGTATATAACACCCATGTACTTCTATATATATTGGTCTATTAGTCTCATATTGAATACAAACGCTATTTATAACATGGTATCAGAGCCAGATTAGGGTTAGAGTCTTACCGTTGCCGCCGCCGCCGCCCTTCCCGTGTCCTCTAGATCTCCTCTGGACGTCGCTTGTCGCCGGTCAGCTCTCGTCGCTGTTGGTCTTCTCTGGGTCTTGCCGCCGCCTCCCCGCCTGTGCGTGACCACGTGCTCGGCGTTGTCTCGCCCGACGACCTTGCCGCCGCCGCAGTTGGAAATTTAGAGTAGAACAGGATAAAGTGAGATATGATTCGTTAGTGAGGTACACTGGTACAGTTTGAATACGAGCTGTGATTTTGGAAAGCCCTGTATATAAATTATAAACACGGTTCCGTGTGGTCTTTCAGATCAGTCAAGCATGCATTGCACGTCTCGATCCATGGAGGAAATCTAACAGTATAGGTTGAGTCCGTGCTGGATTCCGTGTGCTTTGGGTATACTGAAACAAAGATTCAGAAATTAAAATAAAAGGAAACAAAGAATTGACCGTTGTTTGGTTTGCTACTAAAATTTAATAACGCTAATGAAATCTAATGTCACACGCAGTCAATCCGAGAGCGAGTAAATCGCTCACCACTCAGCATGCAAAGTGACTAAGATCATGAAATCTAATGTAACACCAAAATTTGGCCCGACCATAATCCAAACAACATTTTTTTCCCAATATTTGGTTTTACTTAGATTTTGGCTACCCCAAAATTTTAGCTTAGCTCATTTTGATCATCAACCAAACAGCCTCTTAGTAACCATGAGTCCACGAGATACCTCAAAGTGACTAAGATCATGCTTGTCAGTTGTCACCAACATAAAGCCACCAGAATCGTATCGAGTGAGGTAATGTTGCATCGTCAGTGTCAGGTTCATGTGATGATGACACTCTCACCAGCTTAACATTCTTAATGACATTGAAGCATATGCATGTATTGAATGGTCTTATCTAGATTCCGCCAAACAGCACTCGAGTTGCATGAAAAGGATATGCCCTCCTCCAGTCTGTTATGATGGACTTGAACTAGCAGGAATCATGGCCTAATGCCTCCTCCTAGGAGTACTATGTCAATTACTACAATTTGGTTATGCGACTTGAATGGTAGATCAGGCCAAGCACAGCAGCTACTATGCCATCATCTCTGATAGTAACCTTGAGCCTGAAATTCTGCCTCCACTACACTGAACTTGCTTAGTACACAATGCAATTATAGTCTACAATGACCTTGTCATCCATCCTTCTAGGGTAAGTTTGCAAGTTATTGACTACATGTTCAGATCCTGCATTAGGGTCTAAGCAAGTATTCTTCTTTTGGTTAGCTGAAACTTGTTTCAGGACAGATTTGAAAGCATTCACCCCTTTACACTTGCCATGAACTGGGATATAAATTGAACTATTCGGTTTTCAGTGTAAGAAACGTTGCGGGTATAAATTGAATTATAATAGTAATTGCTGGGCCAGCATCTGAGCCCAGCAATAAAGCACGCAACCATTATATCGCGCATTCCTTGAGCAATGGCCTTGTACAGCACCCTGAAACGAGTGTACACTGGCACACTGCACATTGCTGGAATTCAGAAATCCTTGGAAATTCAGAGCAGAACAGGGATAGAGTGATACCTGACTGGTCAGTGAGGTACAGTTGCTCACAAGATCATTGAATGCTAGTCTCTGATTTTTCCAAATCCCTAGATAATTCGATATAAACACTGTTCCGTGTGGTCTTTCATATCAGTCAAATATGCATTACACGTTTCAATCCAGCAAGGAAATCTTGCGGTTTAAGTTCAGTCCGTGCTGGATTCCGTGTGTCTTGGGCATACTTAAAGTGGCTGAGCCGGTAATTTAGCAATGATGGTGCACACTTCAAGAATGAAAAAAAAAATGTACAACACATAAATAATTTAACAAGTCTAGTATAGTTACACAAAAGAGTTCGAAATTAGTTAACAGTACAATACAAATAGTTCAGATAAAATCTTATATGAATAAAAGGGTCCTAAATAGCTAACGGAAATCACGATACCACGGCGCGATCTCACTCCATGAAAAAATTTGCAGTTTTTTTTAGGGTGCCTCTGTACCAGGGGGCAACCCCCCCTACCGCCAAAGATCCAACAAAAAAAAAGGAGTGGAAATAAAGGAAGAAAATCTTCATGTCCAGGATTGATCGGGAAGTTTTGTGCAAGCAGTTGCCAGGTCGCCTTCGATTTTCTAGTTCCTGCACTTCAGAACCCCAACACCAACCATCAGCGCATAAAAGGCGCCTCTAAGGCGTGCACTGCTTGCAAGAGTTGCGGAGTCACCTTCTTCCATTCCGCCATCATGCGATAGAAAGCGTTTTTTCGTGGATGCCCGTAGGCTAACGGGAATTGACGCGAACCATGCAAGCAAGCAACAAGCATGCATCAGACCGTCAGAGTAAAGCTAACGGCATCAACGAATCGAATCCCCTGTTCCCAAACAGAAAACCATCGGTGATCTGAGCGTCAAAATATGTTGGTGCTACTCCGGACTCCAGTCTCCAGTCTCCAGTCCGTTGCACCAAACAACGTACGCCTCGTGGTGAATACTGTTTACGAGTGCGTAATCATTTGAACACCTGTAAGGCTTTGCGTGATCGACCGTCCGGTCGGGAATGGACGCTCAGGATCAACCTTAGTCCTTAAACGTGAGACCACCCGTTCTCCCGCAATAAAGTGAGACCGGCACAAAGGTACGTCCGGTACATATACACATTATGCCCTATTTGAACTACGGTCCCTCTGTACAATAACATTCCGCTGTTTTCTCGGTCGAAAACAGTTAAATTTTATTTTACATACTCACTCTAATTATTCTCGAAAGTTTTAAACATAAATATTTCCATCACATGATTCAAAATCCAATGTATATTTGAGATATTGAGCAAAAACAAAGATAAAAAATGAAATCCTATACCAACAAAATACGACAATGTGGTGAAGACACAATTCATCGTACGAGAAGAAGTGCAAATCTCAAAATATATCGAACGGGCGAAAAATCGACTATTTTGATAATAAAAAACAGTCGAATTTTTGAAGAAAAACGGATCCCTGCATCGAAGATTAGTGCAGAGCGTCAGAAAGGAATCTCCACTGTTTGATCAAAAATAAAAGCCGCGAAGCAATAGCTACAGTTTTGCTACAGTAAATCCCTGCCGTACATATCTCCCTGTAGCTACAATCCCACCACTGTTCGCACGGTCATAAATACTTTTCACACGGTAATCATCTGCTCACACGTACATAACAGCAACAGAGGATCCGGATCCTGTCCGACCATACTTCACCACCAACAAGGCCACCCGCTGTTTCTTCCTCCCAAGCGCGAGCGAGATTTTGACCGCTCCCCAACCCCATTTCCCTCCTCTCGCTCTTGCCTCCCTTGAACGCTCCCCCTCCCTTCCCCCGCACCCCACACGCGCCCCCAACCCCACCTTTCCCACTAACACTTGGGACCCAAGCTCACTGGGGCCCCACGCGTCATACACGCCAACCATTAGAAAACCCGTGTTACGTGCTTGCAAGTTGCACTACCTAAGCTTCCTTTCCTTCCCTCCCATTACAATAACAAGAAGCAACAAACTCTCGCAGCAACCTGGCACAGAAGCTAAGCTACGCAGAGAGGGAGAGGGAGAGGGAGAGAGAGAGAGAGAGAGAGAGGGGGGAGAGAGGAAGTGATCGAGAAGATGAGATCGAGGGTGGCGCTGGAGCCGCTGGCGGAGGAGCCTGGCGGCGGCGAGGAGGAGGCGGCGCAGCGGCGGTCCGGCCTCCACGCGGCGCTACACCGGTGGGGCCGCCTCCTATCTGGCGCCGGGGACGACGCCCGGCCATCCGCCGACCTCCGCGTCCTCCTCTCCGTCCTCGCGTGCCCCCTCTCCCCTGTCCCCCTCCTCCCACGCCTCCCCCGACACGTACGTACGCATACATCGACCGTAACTGTACCTTTGGAAATATGCTTCTCTCTCTGAATTTGTTTCCATGCGTTTGCTTTGCTTATGTATGCTGTGTGCAGGTGGCGTCGTCGGCGCAGTACATAATAGAGCAGTTCAGGGCGACGACGGGGTGCGGGAAGATTGAGGGCGCGGTGAAGAGCATGTACGCGGCGGGGAGGGTGCGGCTGGCGATGCTGCAGGAGCCCGGGGGAGGCGGAGGCGGCGGCGGCGGGCGGGGCCACGAGGGGAGCTTCGTGGTGTGGCAGCTCGCGCCGAGCATGTGGCTCGTCGAGATGGCGGTGGCCGGGCAGAACGTCGCCGCGGGCAGCGACGGCCGCGTCGCCTGGCGCCGCACCCCCTGGCTCGGCGCGCACGCCGCTCGCGGCGGCTCACGCCCCCTCCGCCGCGCCCTCCAGGTTGGCAACTTGCATTCAGTCATTCACACCTGACAACGGCGTTGCATCGTGATGCCGTATCCTTCTTTTCCGTTGCTTTCCCGGCATCTCCCGGCCTACCTTTCTCTCGTATCGCTTTACCTATCACGCCGGCCAGGCGGGCATGGCATGTCTCGCGTGCACTGTGTTACTAGCCTGGCTGGCCCATGACAGGTGGGCCCCACAGGTGTTACTGCCCTCGCTCCCTCTCCCTCTCGTGTAGCCTTTTGCTTTTGTGCATAACCTTTCGCTTTGCATCTGCGCGCGCGCGAGCGCAAACCTGTGTCAGTCAGCGTGTGTATGTGACTGGGACAGTGGGACATACGATGCATGAGAAAGAAAGAGAGAAAGAAACAAAGAAAAGGAGAAGAGAAATCCATTAAACAAGAGGAACAAATTGGATGCGAGGAAGAATCTTTGTGAAAAGTAGTTGGATATAATATCCCACACATATGCACACCCACAGTTGTTATCTCGGGATACGGAGCTGGCAGCACTTAGAGGTGGTCAAATGGGACTATCCTGTTGAGCGGTCCGAGACACGGTATTATTGGTATGGTCGATGCACGGCAATGACCAACCGCGTTGTGTCGTACTTGGGTTGTGACTCTGGCTCCACACGCACAGTACCATATTTAGCACTGTTGGCGTGCGCTAGCAGAAGAGGAGGAGATGGCGGAACCTTTGTCTAGATGGGCTACATGGGCATATCCCAGCCCGTCAGGCTAATTGTGCTCGTGCCGGCATGGCACGACCCTGTGAGTTCAGTGTATCGTGCCTAGGCCGGCGGTCGAGGCTGCGGTCCGGCACAACATAGCCTCCAGTAGCACTGCCAAATTAAAAGGAAAATTTTGTTTTTTGCTACCAAAAATATGTGCAATTTTAGTTATACCATCGAGAATATACACATTTTATTTTTGCCACTCAAATTTTTTGCTTCTATTCCTCTTTTGCCACTAACTTCAAACACGAGAGTTCACCGGAGAAAGAGCACACCCCCTCTCTTCCTCCCCAAATCCCTAGCCATGGTTTGAGCGCTTGCCCCTGCGAGCCGAGATGAGACGGTACACTCGTATTGTCATTTTACAAAATTGTAAGGAATTATTATTTTTGGAGATGGAATGATACACTCTGATCGTTAGTTTTCATACAATGAAAGGAATTATGGCGATAACCAGTGGCAAAAACAAAATTACCTAGAAGGGCACAATGGTCTATTCGCAGGCTCCGTTAGGTCAAACACATATTTTTTAGCAAATAAAGTAGAGATGTCACCACCAGTCCACCGAACCAGCTTGGCAAGAACAAAAAATTTCCTTTATAAAGTGCCTATTGGGAGATGTCTGAATGTTTGATCAGTAAGTGTGAGTTCATTAACTTAGATTGGCTGCTTTTCTTTAGGCTTATCCGGAGCAACTTGCCTAATGAAACCTTGTTATTTAGGTTCTTGCTGAACAGGACACGTATATATGTTAGTGTGGTAGTGGGAGTTGACTAGGGCAAATTTCTGTTTTGTTGAAAAATTTGGCAATGAGACTAGTACTGTTTTTACTAACAAAATGCATTCATATTTTCCCAGGAAATCCATAGATGATCCATCAAACAGTATTTCCACGAAAATTCTTTTGCTATGGGTTGTCAGACATATTTACAACAAAATTAGCCGAACCAACTTGCCGTAGGAAAAAATTGGTGCTGGACGTGGAAAACTCTATCGGTGAAATTTTGTTGGTTACCGGTGTTGTCGGTGGGGTTCAATAAATTTTCATACCTGTCAATTTTTCTGGATTTATCTAGTTTTCATCCAAATTCAAATTTCAAATCAAAATTTAGATAAATTTTGCCATCGCATCTGAAATTTTTAATTTTCAATTCAAAAAATTTGTCCAAAAATTTGTCAAAATATCTAGTAACCAGCAGTTACCGGAACTATCGGTGGGGTCCTATAAAATTTCCGAGATGATATAGTTTTCCCTGATGGTGCTGAAGTCACGATCTGATTCATGAAATCTTCATGCTTACCAAACATTTTAATTAATTGTGTATAGTTCATGTCTGAACTGGTCCATCTGTTTGAATGTTGGATCAATGTGGCCTTAAGTAGTTAATGGTTAATTAAGTCGTTCGTTTACGCTAACCATTAGCTCGACAATGAAAATCATTCTAGTGAGCATAGGGCTTGGTTCACTAATTAGATGGAGTAAAACATACACTTTGATCAGCCTTTTTTTTAGTATGTAGTATTAACAGTTCAGAGCAAACTAAATCAGAGGAAATTGGTCACGAAAACTATGGTTTTGATGAGAGCAGTACTACCCCTCCAATCTCACTTTGAGACTCCGACAAGTTTCACCAAATCTCTGTAGAAACCGTAAGAAATGTTTAAGGGTGGCCTACTTCAAAATTTATTTATGTTAATGGCTCGTACGGATGCAACATATATTTAGAGGCCCTTATCTGTTTGTACTATGCTAGAGTAACTTTTGTACAAGGGTGTTTTATTTATGATACTGCATTTCTATACCAGCCATGTCCTCTGTCCCATGCCAATAGACTAAGCTGTACTGACATGTTCTTACCTAAACGTAGATGTTGGCACAACACAAATAATACACTGCCAGAGTGCTAGTCCCCCCTCACCTTATTTCAAATTTCAATCTTTTTATTAACAATAGCCGAAGATTCTGATTTTTTTTTCCCATTGTAGTAATATAAGGTATAGAAATTCTGCAGATAAGCTTTTTTTTTTTTTTTTGCGAGGTGCAGATAAGCACTTGTGCTTGTGCACACCCAAATTATCAATTTCTTGGGAAATCTGACCAACTCATGTACTGCAGTAGATTGCATTGCTTGAATAACTCACAGTGATAGTACTGGAATATTTTCATATTCCCAAGCATTGCTGATCCAAAAGCACCAAACACGTGTATGCCAACTTGCCAAGCAGAGTTACCTGCTTAACTACACTGGCATACTATTCGTCTATTCCTATGACTAACATGGTAATTGTGAGCATTAGTGTGCACACCTAGATATCTCTGTCAAAAAATTTATATGCCAAGAAGCAAACTGTAGGTAAATTCTGGCACGGTTAAACTGGTCTGATGGTCACAGTAATGAACTGAGCTAAATGTTACTCCAAAATATGTAGTTTCTTTGCATGTCCACTTATACTACATTGATTTGCCCATGCAGGGCCTGGACCCTGTGGCGATCGCGTCCATCTTCACCACGGCCGAGCACGCCGGCGAGAAGCAGGTAGACGGCGAGGACTGCTTCGTGCTGCGCCTGGACGTGGGCCCCTCTGTTCTGTCGAGCTGGAGCGACGGCACGGCGGAGGTGATCCGGCACGGCCTGACTGGGTTCTTCAGCCAGCGGAGCGGCCTTCTTGCGCGGCTGGAGGACTCGCAGCTCACACGGATCCAGTCGCCCGGCGCGCCCGCTATGTACTGGGAGACCACCATCGCGTCGAGCCTCGGCGACTACCGCGCCGTGGACGGCGTTGCCGTCGCGCACGCGGGGCGGTCCACGGCGCACCTCGCCCGGTTCGGCGTCGGCGTGCGCGCCGCGCGCGTGGTGACGCGGATGGAGGAGTCGTGGACCATCGACGACGTGGTCTTCAACGTGCCGGGGCTCGGGCCGGACGCCTTCATCCCGCCGGAGGAAGTCAGGAGGAGCCGCTTCTACGACGCCATGACCGGCGGCAAGTGAACTCGCCAAGACTCTCTCGAGTGTGACATGTAGAGAGAGTACTTAGTTTCGTCTGCGTCAACCATTTGTTTTTGTGTGTGTGTGTGTGTCATAAAAATTCGTGCATGTACATATGTTGTACCTCAACAATTGTTATGAATAGCGTCTGTTCGTTATGTCTGTTCATTACGTTATATATATATATATATATATATATAAGTATATGTGTGATATATATGTAAATAACCACTTATACAATACACATCTAACTCGTTCTCAAACTTACGTAGATCAACAACATTAAGTTTGGAGAGAAAGAAGTTGTGCTGAGCTCTGGTCTGCGCTTTTGTGAATAAGTCTGCCAACTGAAGTTCTAAAGGCACATACTAAAGAGCAATAATCTGGTCTTGCACCTGTATTCGCATGTAGAAAGTATCAACACCAATATGCTGTGTAAGCTGATGTTTCACCGGATTTGTAGAACTGCTAATAGCATCTGTACTGTCAGACGAAAGAGGAGTGAGTGCTGAAACGGAAACACATAAATCCTCAAGTAACCATCGTAGCCAAGTAACCTCTGCAGTCAACAAAGCCATAGCTCGCAACTCTGTCTTAGCTATCGAACGAGAAACTGCTGTCTGCTTCTTAGTCTTCCAAGCAATGAGAGAATCACCAAGAAAAATACAATATGCAGAAAGAAACCAACGATCAGAGTGATCACTAGCCCAAGTAGCATTAGAATATGTCTGGAGCTTTAAAGAGCTGGAACAAGGAAAAAACAGAAGACGAGTGATGGTTCCACGAAGATATCGTAGAACACGAAGAAGATTACTATAGTGGAGCTAAGTGGGAGCAGAAACAAACTGAATTAAGATATGCACATGGTACGAAAAGTTAGGACGAGTGACACCCAGATAAACAAGACTCCCAACAAGGTGACGATAGCGAGTAGCATCAGTAAGATGCTCGCTATCAGTGGGTTGAAGATGAACATTAAGTTCTATAGGAGTCTTAGTGGTGTGCTGATCCATAAGAGAAGCACGATCAAGAAGATCCTGGATATACTTTTCTTGGGATAGATAGAAGCTCTTGGGCGTAGAAATAACCTCAATCTCAAGAAAGTAGCGAAGAGGACCCAGATCAGACATAAGAACTGCTCATGAAGACGCTCCTTAACAAAAATGATATACTGAGAATCATCTCCAGTAATGATTATATCATCAATATATAAAAAGAGAAGCGTCCGACCACGAGGTGAAGTGTGAATAAAAAGAGCAGGATCATGAGCACTGGCAGAGAAACTAGCTGCAGTGACAACAGAAGAGAAACAATCAAACCAAGCACGAGGAACTTGCTTGAGGTCGTAAAGAGATCGGCGAAGGCGACAAATCATACCCTCAGGAACAGAATATCCCGATAATGGCTGCATATAAACCTCCTCATACAACTCACTACTAAGAAAGACATTCTTAACATCAAGTTGAGAGATGGACCATGCTCGAATAGACGCCGCAACAAGAAGAGTGTGTACGGTGCTCATGTGAGCCACAGGAGCGAATGTCTCATCATAATCACGACCATGCTCCAGCTGAAAACCACGTGACACGAGACGAGCCTTTTAGCACTCAAGAGAAATATAAGAGTAGGTCTTAACCTTGTAGACTATTTGCACGTAATAAGAGTAACACAAGCGGGAAGAGGGACAAGATCTCACGTGCCAGTACGCTCAAGGGCAACAATTTTTTGTGCCATCGCATGCTGCCACTCCTAATGAACAACATAATCACGATAAGAAGTCAGTTCGACAAGAGCCGCTAAACAAAAGCGTGCAGTAGACCGAATAAACTGAAGATCACGAAGAGTATATCGACGAAGAGAGACCGAAGAAGATGACACATCAGGAGAATCCTCAACTCGCAGACAACGAGTGTAGTAGAGAGGATAAGAAGAAACATAGCCAAAAGGAGCCTCTAGAGAGGGTGGCAGTGGCGAAGGAGACAGAGGAGGCACCGAAGAAGGCAAAGGCTGTGATGGAGGTGTGGTGACTATAGGAGTGGCAAGAAAAGTCAGGAAAGAAAGAGACTCAACAAGAGATGCTCGAGTGGTGGAAGGAGAAGGACGAGGGTAGAAAGTACGAAACTCATCAAAAGTGATATCCCGAGAAACCTACATCTGTCGGCCAATAGGATCCTAACAATGATATCCCTTATGCTCAACATTGCAGCCTAGAAAAACACACTCCACGGACTGAACGGTCAGCTTGGTGCGCTCACAAGAGGCAAGAAGAACATAGCGCACACACCCAAAGAGGCGAAGAATAGAATAGTAAAGAGGCTTGCCCATAGATGCTCAACTGGGATCCCACCCTGAAGAGTAGAAGAAGGCTGAATATTAACCAGGAAAGTGGCGGTATAAACAGTCTCAGCTCAGAAATGCGGTGGGACAGTAGAAGCATGCATAAGAGCACAGGATGTCTCAAGAAGATGCTGATGCTTCCGTTCAGCCACACCGTTTTGGGCATGAGCACCAGAGCAAGAAAACTGAGAGAGAGAGTCCTGCTCAGCAAGAAAACCACGAAAGACTCCTGACAAGTATTCCCCGGCAGAGTCAGCATGAAAGACACGAATAAGAGAATCAAACTGAGTACGGATCATAGTGGCAAAAGTCTTGTAGATGGATAAAACATCACTACGAGATGAAATAAAGTATATCCATGTGTGGCGAGAAAAGTCTTCAATAAAATTTATATAATATCAATGACCAACTTTTGAAACGAAAGGAGCTGGACCTCATACATCAGAATGAACAAGATCAGAAGAACGCTATGATACTGACTCACTAGAAGGATAGGGAAGTTCACTACTACAAAACAGGCCATAGAAGACGCCTCATCACAGACGGTTCTTTGAAACCGTCTGTGATAAAATAATCACAGACGGTTCTAACCATGAACCGTGCAGCGATATCGAGAATATCACGCAGCGGTTCGTGGTTAGAACCGTGCGTGATACTCCTGACAGTTCTAATCACGAACCGTCGCGATCTCGAAGCAACCGTACCATGGCAGAGGATTGGCTGCCCAAACCCTACCACGGCAGAGCATTGGCTGCCCAAACCCTAACACGGCAGAGGATTGGCTGCCCAAACCCTACCACGGCAGAGGATTGGCTGCCCAAACCCTAAACCATGGAAAATTCCAAACCATAGTAAAACCCTAAAATCACAGACGGTTTTATACAAAAACCGTCTGTGATGAGTCTCTCATCACAGACGGTTCGTATTAAGAACCGTCTGTGATGAGACGCTTATCACAGACGGTTTTTGTATAAAACCATCTATGATACTAGAGCGGGAAAATAAAAATTTGCACTTAATGGGCGGGTTGCCGAAAATCTCTCTATATTAACATAGTCCTTCATCTCCTCCTTTGCCATCTCCATCTCCTCCTCTGCCATTTCTCCTCTGCCATCTCCGTCTCGCCCTAACCTTGCACTCCAGCCTCCCCCGAGCTCGTCGCCCGCGGCCTCCTCCACCTCGCGCCAGCCTCGTCGTCGCCGGCCTCCCACGACCTCGTCACCCCCAGCCTCCTCTACTTCGTCGCCCCGTCCTCCCCTGAGTTTGTCGTCCGCAGGCTCCTCCACCTCGCCCCGGCCTCATCGTCGCCGGCCTCCCATGACCTCGTCACCCCAGCCTCCCACGACCTCACTCTCTCTACTCCCCCCTTTTGCTCTGTGATGTGGATTACTATTGTGATGTGTTAGTGCTCTGTGAATGGATTGAGTTGATGCTACTGTGATGTGGGTGATGCATGCCGTGTTATTTTTAGTGCTCTGTGAATGGATTGAGTTGATGCTACTGTGATGCTGCGGCTATTGTGGGAAAGCTAGTGAAAAGTTCAATCCGAAAATCCATATCAGATTCATTCGTGAGGCTCTAGACGAAGTGAAAATCTGTTTTCATTTTTTTGCCATAGAAAAAACTATCACAGACGGTTCTAAACAAGAACCGTATGTGATAGTTACTATCACAAACGATTCTTGTTTAGAACCGTCTGTGAAAATAGACTATCACAGACAGTTCTATTCACGAACCGTCTGTGAAAATAGACTATCACAGACGGTTTGTGAATAGAACTTTCTGTGATAGCCTTTTTCATAGACGGTTCGTGAATAGAACCATCTGTGATGACCTCGTGTCATCACAGACACAAAAATTCAGACGGTTCAAAACCCGTCTGTAATGATGGTTTAGAACCGTCTGTGATGAGCTTTTGTGTAGTAGTGGTTGAAACTGTTTACCAAGCTTACAACCCTGATAATTTAGAGAAGCATCACGAGACACAGACCCTAAAAGACCGTGATGAAGTAAAGAAGATAAACACGACCCGCAAAGATGTTCTAATAATGATGCCACTGAGCAAAAGACGCAGTGGAGGATGCAGCAGATGCAGCGGCAACAGTGGAGGCGACAAGACTGGCAGGGGCAGCGGAAGAAAGATGAAGTTAGTCAAGCTCCCAAAGACGCTATGAGTCACGGCGGTTAGGGTCAGTGCCAAGCAGAGTCCCCGTGCATCAATCCTGAACACAACAAGAATCATAATAGAGAATAACACGACAACCATGGTCAGTGAGTTGATAGACAAATATGATCTGCATGGTTAGTTTGGGAACATGAGAACAGCAGGAATATGAAAAGAGGAATTCGAAAGAGTGTCTCGTCCCGCGACAGAAAGAGAGGTACCATCTGATGTCTGAATAATTATGGGAGTAGCTAAAGGATGAATGGAAGTGAGACTGGTGGAATCATATGTCATATGAAAAGAAGCACCAGAGTCAAGAATCCAAGGTAATATACCTGAAGAAGAAGTAGAAGGTGATCTCTCACTAGAAGACTGTGAAGTACAACCAGCAGAACTGGACGGTGCAAGAGCAGTCATGTGACACAGCCGTGTGAGAAACTCCTGAGAATCAGAAGCACCAGAGCTCCTATGAGAGGAGGAACCACCAGTTCCCTGTGGAGGACGACTACCACGACGTAAATCCTTATTCTTCTTGTAGCAGGTCTGTTGTGCATGTCCATCCTTATTGCAGTAAGTGCAGTGTAGTCCCTTACCAACAACAGCTATCACTAGTGAAGACACACGTGGTGATGGGGTGGTTGTAGCAGGTGTAGAAGCTGGAAGAGCTGTCAAAACCGAAGGATACGACTGGAACAACAGCAGACCCGCAACACGAAGGCGAATTTCCTTGGCACGAACAGTTGCAATGGCCTCCAACAAAGTCACACGAGGGTGTCGTGCCAGCAACTGAGCACGAGTCTGCTTATACTCAACCCGAAGACGTGTCAAGAAGTCATAGATGCGACAAAGCTCCAGGTGAGACTGCTGATGCTGACCGCACTGACAAGTATGGCAAACATCTAGTCCCAGAGAGTCAATCTGACGTCATACCGTAAACAACTGGGCATAGAACTCGTACATAGTGGCATCTCCCTGCTGCAGCGACTGCTCCTAATGCACAAAAAGAAAGATACAAGGAGTCGTCAGACGGCTCGTAGCGGTAGATGCGCTCCCACATCAACTGTGCTGAGGCCAAGCCAACCACATCCCCAGTGAGATGCACTTCCATGCTAGCAACTAGAATAGCAGAGGCACGGGCATCCTCATCATTCCATGTCTTATAGGCAGCATACTAAGTCTTAAAAGTCTCAATGACATCCTCAAAAGCATCAGATATTCCTTTACGAGTGTCTTCGGAAACATCTTTCGGGAGCACGGGCTCAACAGGTGGAACAGGGCGAGGCAAACAAGACAACTCGCCGGTGAGAAAATCCCAAAGACGCTGACCACACATATGGAGGAGCATATGCTGAAACTAGTCCCGATAATTGAGACCATCAAAGATCATTGGACAACGAGAAACAGAAACAGTGCCCATTGGTAGGCGGCGCTGGATGGCGCAAAGACCAAGACAACGAAGTCTAACAGGCGGCGCTGGATGGCATGGCGGTTAGAACAATGCACTCATTTTCCCCCTTTTTTCTTTTTTTTTCCTTTCCGGGCGCTCGGCTAAAAGCCTTTGCTTGAAGGCCTTCGGCCTGCTAACCGATAGAGCTCAGGCAGAGGCGGTCGTCGAGCTCGGGCGGAGGCAGCAGCGGTGGCAACGGTCAAGCGGAAGCGGCGATGGGTACAACCGAGCGGCGGCGGCGGGTGCCTGCGTCGGACCGAGCGGAGGCGGCGTCGGTCGGGTGCCTACGTCGGCCCGAGCGGAGGCGGAGGCAGATGCCCCCACACAGCCGAGGTAGGCGGCGGCAAAAGAGGAGGCAGCCGGATGGAGATAGTAGGCGGCGAGGCAAGCGACACCGATCGGGCCGACACCGACACCGAGAAGCCGAAACAGATGAGGAGGAGGCAGCCGGATCGGGAGGCGATGGATCTGGCAGGCGGCGAGGCAGATGGCACTGACGTCAGGTGGATCCGGGTGGCCTGGATGGACGACGGCGACGACGGTATGCATGGGTGCCCACGAGCAAGCACGATGGAAGAAGAGCCAGGCGGCGGCCACAGGCAAAGCGGCCACGGGCAAAACAAAACCCTAGGTTTGCTCTGACACCATGTTATGAATAGCGTTTGTATTCATTATAAAGTCAATATCTCAATATATATACAAGTACAATTATAGTATATATGCAAATAATCTCTTACACATTATACATCTAACAATAATAAGACTTCACACAGTTTTTAAGCCTCTGTGAGAGTAGTTCCCTGGAAAATTACATGCTATCTTGAAATGAACAACTTGATTTGAAATTTGAAGGACAGCTGTGCATTGTAGCTGCACCCATTGTATAAAGCCTATTTTGTCCTGAGATTGTGCACTGATTCAAGTTACATGTCTCCGTATATCTAGGGAACTTGTTTTGTTTGTTTTCTTCTTTTACCTTCCTGCACTTCCAGCATATGAATTTCATTTGTCTGAAACTCTGTAATTTCTTCTGAAATACACTTGTGAGACTGAAATATGTGCTGCTTTGTAACTTGTATCTGCCTAAAAAAACAGTCAAATTTTAGTTCATTTACAGCTTCATTGTACATAAATTATAATAATTTATTTATATAATTTTTGTTCTCGGTCACTGAAATTATTATTGAAAGTCTTAGTAACTTATATTTCCATCACATGATTCAAAATCTAACATATACTCTGAGATATTGAGCAAAAATAAAGATAAAAAATAAAATCATATATCAACAAAATACGGCGATATGGTAAACCCGTTATGTTTCGAAAAAATTAAAATAAATTCAAACTCAATTCACAATATGAGATAAAGTACAAATCTCAAAGTATATCGGACGGATAAAAATTTAACTATTTTGATAAAAAAAAATAGCAGAATATTCTTTACAAATAAAAAAAGCTCTCTTGCTGCCTTGGTCTGTGATCTGCATAAGGTGTCTTGCACATTAGTACATAAACAGTACTAGACAGTAGATGAGTAGAGCCATATGCAGCAGAAGTTAGTGGTCGCTTTGGAAGTTGTTTAGGATGGTTCTTGAATGGTCAGCACTTGACATTGTCTGCAAATGGGCGGCATTAGCATGCTGGCTTTTCCCGCCGAAACTTTGCTACAGGAGTGTCATTGCCTTCACTGTAACTGCTTGTTTGCATCTCCTTGTCCCGAGACTGTGTCCCTTGTGGCTGGCATCAGCACTTGCGTATGTTTCTAGTGCGATCACGTCACCAAAAGTTGTAGGTCACATTGGGGCCTGTTCTGAGATGCCTCTTGTCTTCTTCACTGCATTGGCAACCGAGTTACACCAATCTGGTACTTAATTTGTCCTTTCCATTGCTCCTTGCAGTTGCAGTTCAGACTGCGTAAAACTAACCCTGTCACGGAGACTTACAGTGCGTCTTGTGATTCCTTTGTAGTTGCATGGAGCCACTGCTGCATCAACGTGTCCTCTTGGTTCTTGCAACTTGCAATGGACAGGACATTTTCAATCTCAAGTTTCAGAAGAAAGGAAAAAACATTTCTGATCTCGCAATAGATGTACAGAACAGCACTTGTTGCTGTCTGGTGAACTAGATAAGTAGTATTTTTTTTTCCTTGATGATGCCAAGGACCCACATGGGCTATTCAGCAATCTAGTCTGTAAGCACCATGCATGTTCTCTGAAGGACTACATTCCTTTGAATATACAAGCATCAGCAGCAACCACAGGTACCAAATTTAACATGCATGCATGCTCACTATACATTCATGTGGCCATTCATTAACTGATCTAACCAGGCCAAGCCGAGCATTGACTCATGAGAAGGACAAGTAGTATACGTATGGATTGTCCATTCAGGACTTAGCTCCAGGCAGACAGTCCGTAGCTAGGGCGCAACGCACATGGCGGTCCTTGGCTCCTTGCATGCCTCGCCGAAAAGCCAATGCGCTGCCCTTTTTTTTTTATCAGCTCCAAGCGTGAGAATGAGATGGATCGAGACTGACCGGCCGGTCACTTATGACATGTCCTAGGAGACGCATCGCATCATGTCTGGTCCATGGCCGGTCTTGCGGCTTATCGATTTCACATGTCGAAATGGCTATGGGTCGTAAGTTGCAACGATCGCTACCTACTACTGCCCTTGTGCGAAGAAAGAATCGCAAAGATTTTAATTAGAGGTAAAACTGTATAATACACTGATGCAATCTTCCTACGGTCCCCGAGAATCTCAGTGAGTTGCATCCTCACCAAAGGAACAGTGGGGAGGCGATTAAACAAAAGCATGCGGTTTGCAAGGTCTGCAATGTGCAGTAAGGTGGGCACTGAGCAGTGAGTAGTGATACTATCAAATCAGAAGTGATGTCACAGCAATGGCCACTGATATGACTTACTTAACTAGGTATTGCAGAGTAGAGTAGAGTATCCTACTTTTGTCCTCCTATGGATCTCTCGTTTGGAGTGTTGTGTGCAGGCAATGAGCTTCGGCGACGTTTGGAACGGCTTTTACTTTTCGCTTAAAAAAGACGGAAGTTATTCCAAATGTTTAGTTTTTCTCTTCCACTTTTCTTTGAAGTCGCTTCGCATCACAACGTGCAGAAGCCGAAAGCCGTCCACGAGGAGCTTCTACGTCTTCTTGCAGCCCATATTTCGCATTTACCCTCGAAGTTGGGAGTAATTTACCCGCCATTTGACACTGAATAACCCCCCTCTCCTCCTCCCTCGCCCCCGGTCGTCGTCGCCGCCCATCTCCTCCCTTCTCCTCCCTCCCCCAGCGCCCTCTTCCTCGACGCTTCCGCCTCGCCTCCGGCTCCCTCCTCCTCCGTCACCTCGCGCCGCCCTAGTCCTCTCTCGTCCTCCTCCCTTCTCCGGTGCAGGCGCCCCACCTCCTCCCTGGCTCCGTCCTCCTCCCCCGGATCTGGAGCCTCTGCCTGCCCGCGATGCCGCCCGCCTCCGGCCCTGACTAGATCTAGCATCTCCGCCCGACTCCGAATGTTGCGACTCCGCCCGACCACACCTCCAGCCTACCGTGCCCTTGCGCACTACGCCCGTCCGGGCACACGTCTTCCTCCGACCGGGACCACGCGCCGCCTCCCTCCTCCGACCGGGCCCACCCCCGAGTGCCCATCCACGCCTCTGGCCACCTCCACCTGACCGGATCTGTCCTCCTCGCCGCCCCCGGTAGCTTGCCCGTGCCTCCGGCCACCTCCACCAAGCCGCCCGCCCGCGCCTCCCTCCTCCAACCCAAGGTACAACATCCCTCCAACCTCTTCTCCTCTGAATCCATGGTTGTCTTTGTTGATATCTGATGTTTGTCCCTCATGGGAATGTGATCGGTACTAGTATTTGGTCTAGGTCTCCAGTTTTTTTTTTACTTGATTTGTAAATTTGGGAATTAATAATCATTTTGCTACAAGGATGGATGAACATATGGGAATTAATCAAAAAAAAATTGTATGCATATACTGACCGAGTTGTGAAAATACATACATATTAATTCATCCTTATGCTTGCTTCAGAAATAAAAGATGGTGATGATTTTTTTTTTTGTATTGTATATATGTATGAACGAAAAAAAATGGTGATGATTGCTTCAGAAATAAATAAAGGTGATGGATCAGTGAATTGAAGCTAGCAGCCATGCTCCATTAGATCAGAGTTGAAGCTAGCAGCCATGCTTGATTAGATCAGTGAATCGTATGGAATAGAATTACTTATTGATTTATCTATCTTTTGGTTCCTTATGCTTTTGTGAACTTTAAGTCCAGGTAATTGCCCAGCAGAAATATGACAAATTGTGCTCGATAATCACCAGGTTTGCTACATATGGGGCAACATAGAGAAGTGTGGTGCACCTTACGAAATCTCTGCAGGTAAAGATAATCCTTTATGCAGATATAACCTCAAATGATTAGTTTCTGTTTGAACTGTTATGAATATTATGTGTATATTGAAGAAGCCCAATGGGTAATATATATATATATATATATATATATATATATGATACAAAGGGACACAAGTCTAAACACTAGAACAATAGAAAATACCATAAATACCCTTATATCCTTAACACCCCCCTCAAATGCAAGGCGTATACAATAGCATTGCATTTGGAAATGATTGGCACTAAAATAGGAAAAATCCGAAGTCCAAGTCTTGATAATGTCGTCGTAGCATGCAACTCTTAGAACATATGTCGATAAAAGATCTCCTCCCATCCAGGGTCGTGCGATAATCCATAAAGCATATGGTGCGGGAGCTGAGAAAGTAGAGGCAAGCGGGAGCAAAGTCGACCGCGATAACACAACGAAGAAGATGATGAAATCGACAAATAATAGAGAAAGCTATCAAATTAATCAGAATAGGAATAGATAGAAGTATGACGACGTAGATCAAAGCCCAAGACGACAGCGGTGTAGTGTACAAGAAGCACAACAGAGGCGCAGTGCACAAGAAGTACAACGGCCTTTAAAACTCAGGGCGGCGGCTAAGAGAGCGGCGGCATCATAACTATGATCTGCAGTAGCTCGAAGAAAAGAGCGGCGGCTGCTGTCATGCAAAAAGAATTACTATGCTTTATGACTGACAAAAAAATTATGGACTCGCATGGCATAGACGAACTCGAAGGATAGAGTTTTACGGACTTGGATGGACGCAACGGAAGCAATGACACAAAGAAATAAAAACCTAAGGATAGCTAGCAGCAGATACTAGTAGCAGCATAATCTCGTAGTCCGATGACCAAACAGCAAAGACCAGCGGCAAATAGCACTAACCCAGAAGAAGCACAAGACCCCGAGCTTTCCGTCGACAGCAGCACCATAGCCATAACGGCAAGTCAGCAAGAACCAACACATACGTGATGGCGCAACAGGAACCGAGGATATCAGATCAACAACTCCCTTGCACGCACACGTGCTTCACTCCAAGGGTGAAAAAGTGAAAGCAAGGAGAGCATGCTCACGGGTCTGGCCATCAAAGTAAAGCAAAGCGCTGCACTCTCCAACCATCTCCAACTAGCAACCAGCAAACCACCGCAGCAGCACAGCAAGAGGCGAAGCCGGGTTGAGGCCGTGCGACGCGAAGGCGAGCCTCCCGGAGGAGTTGCCGAGCCAGCGGAGTAGAAGTCGGAGGCGTCGAGGGAAGCAACAGCCGCACCTAGTGCTGGCGCACAAGCTGCGCCCTGATGTCGACCTCCGAGCCGATGTCCTTGCTGCGGTCAAATCCGACGATATGGCGGCGCTGGGAGGAGCTAGATCCGGCCCAGGCGACGTGGATCCAGATCCGTGCGCGTGAGGCTCGAGCGTCACGAGGTGACGAGCACAGGACAGTGGGGGTAGCCCGATTCACCGATGAAGACGAGGCGACGCCGGGCGAGGAAGAACAAATCCGGCAACAAGTTCGAAGATGCGTCGGCGGTTAGTCGCGACCTCCAGGCAAGATGCAACGCCGGTGGATCGAGGCTTGTCGGTGCGTCTTCAGGACGACGCTGGGAGTAGCAGAGCAGAGCTGCGATGAGAGGCCGCCCGCGCACACACGTGCCAAGACGAGTAGACGAGGCGGCTGCCGCCTCGACTGGAAAGCGACGGCGCCGTCCGAGAGCTACAGCCGAGCAACGGCGGCGGCTGGAGAGGATGAACTAGCGACTACAACGAGAGGCCGCCCCTAGGAGCAAAGATCGGTCCTCCCAGGGGCAGCGGCAGCGGAGAACGACGAGAGCCTAGAGGCGGCGGCGGCTAGAGTAAGCCCTAAACATAACTCGGCTCTGATACCATGTTATAAATATTATGTGTATATTGAAGAAGCTCAATGAGCAATATACATATGATACAAAGGGACACAAGTCTAAACACTAGAATAATAGAAAATACCATAAATACCCTTATATCCTTAACATGAACATTTCCAGTGAAGCATTTAGTCATGATGAACTATTTGCTCTATTGTAATTAACTTCATAGAATTGTTGATTACCATGCATGAGGCATCAACACTATACTGCAATATTGATAGCTACTGTTTTTCAATATCCAGAACCATCTGGGATTCCCAAATAGTTACTCGTTACAAACTAGTATTTGGAACAACATAAAGTTGTAATCATCCATAGAGAAAATGAAAGGAGCTTTATTGCTGTCCCTTTGGACTTGAGGTTTTTATCCTAGTCTTCAATGGTATGACTTTTCTTGAGAACGTACAACTTAGGTTGTCATTGTTTTTTTTTTCTTTCTTTTGTACTATTTTGCCAAGGCAGATAGCAATAGATAGTCGTAGTTATGCAGGTAAGAACCTTCCAGTTTTATTAGAAATTGCAGGGAGAAAAATAATTTGATCCTAATTGCAGGCTGAGTTGCAGATGAATGAAGTGAATAATGTCATGGTGCACAATATATTGACACATAACTCCACCCTTTCTCCTGGTGTCTTTAGTATTCTAGAGTTTTCAAATTAGTCTCTTGCTGAAAGACAAATAATTATTGAAGTGGTTTAGCCACCTAGTTTACGCAAGCTTTGGGCCATGCATATGTGCATAAGAAATTGATTGCTTTCTGCTTCTATAATCTATTAATAATACTGAAAGAACAGTTGTACACTTATACTAAGTACATAAATAATACGTGCAGCCTGGAATGGTTACAAATAATATGTGCAACCTGGAATAGCAATCATCCTTTAGCTGTTGTAGGCCTGTGTCTGTCCAGTGTTCAGAAATGTCCAACCAACTAGCTTGAACATGGTATTCGGACTTTGGTTATACGTTCCGAAAAATTGTGAGAATTCGTTGTTCAAGGATTATGCTAACCTGTCATATATACTTTCATTAGCAAAGTTCATACTGTTGGAATATGCGACATGCGACTTGTATTATCAGGGGCCAATTGGCCAGTATATATACACAAACATGTTACAGATAAGGAAACCAAATCAAATTATATCTCTAACTTATCTCTATCTTATCTCTAACACACCCCCTCAAACTCATGGTGGATCAACAACACTGAGTTTGGAGAGGTAGAAGCCGTGCTGTGCTCGAGTCTGGGCCTTCGTGAAGAAATCCGCTATCTGAAGCTCTGAAGGCACATACTGAAGAGCAATCACCCGATTATGCACACAAGACCTCATGAAGGAAGCATCAACACCAATATGCTTGGTGAGCTCATGCTTCACGGTCACGAACATCTTGATAGCTTTGCATCTTGTCGACAAGAGAGGAGTCGGTGTAATGTGAAACACCAAAATCCTCAAGTAACCACCGTAGCCAAGTAATCTCTGCTGTCAAGAGAGCCATAGCTCGCAACTCAGCCTCTGCACTCGAACGGGATACCGCAGTCTGTTTCTTCGTCTTCCAGGCAATAAGTGAACCACCAAGAAAAACCAAGATGTGAGATAGACCGGCGATCGGAGGATCGCCCCCAAGTAGCATCCGAATAAGCTGAAGTCATGAACGAGCCGGAGCGTGGAAAGAAGAGACGGCGAGAGATAGTCCCACGAAGGTATCGCGAGAACTCGAAGAAGGTGGTCAGTAGTGGACACGAGTGGGAGCGAAACAAACCGACTCGAATGTGAATCGGATAAGTGATATCCGGACGAGTAATGACAAGGTAGACAAGACTCCCAACAAGATGACGATAGCGAGTCGGATCGTAAAGAGGCTCGCCATCGAGGGTCGGAGGTGAACATTGAGCTCCATAGGAGTCTCAACAGACGCTGATCGATGAGGGAGGCGCGATCAAGAAGTTCTGAATATACTTCTCTTGGGACATAAAGAAACCATCCGGAGTGGAAGTAACCTCAATCCCAAGGAAGTAACGAAGAGGACCAAGATCCGACATAAGGAATCGCTCACTAAGACGAGCCTTGACAAAGGCAATGTACTCGAGTCATCTCCGTAATGATCATATCATCAACATACGTAAGAAGAAGAGTCCGACCACGAGGCGAAGTGTGGACAAAAAGCGCGGTCATGATCACTTGTCAAAAACCGGCAGAGAAGTGACCACGGAGGAGAAGCGCTCAAACCGAGCACGAGGGCTTGCTTAAGGCCATAGAGAGAGCGACGAAGCGGCGGACCATGCCCTCGAGAATGAATACCCGGTGGCGGATGCATGTAGACCTCCTCACGCAACTCGCCATTAAGAAAGGCATTCTTGACATCAAGTTGAGAAGCAGACCGATGGCGAGCAGGCGCCACCGAAAAGAAGAGCGCGACGGTGGTCATGTGGGCCACAGAGCAAAAGTCTCGTCGTAGTCACGACCATGCTCTCTTTGGAAGCCACGAGCAACAAGACGCACCTTATAGCGCTCAAGAGAGCCATCGAGCGAGTCTTAATCTTATAGACCCACTTACATGTGATGGGACGAGTGAGATGGAAAAGGAACAAGATCCCAAGTACCAGTACGCTCGAGGGCAGCAATCTCCTCGGCCATGGCATGCTGCCACTCAGGATGAGTAACAACATCCCGGTAGGAGGCAGGCTCACAAGTAGCTGCGCCAGCAAAGGCAAAAGCAGGGGGCGAATCGACTGGCGATCGCGGAGAGCGTAGCGAGGAGAAGACGGCCCATCAGGGGAAGATGAATCATCAGAAGAAGATGAAACATCAGGAGAAGTGGGCTCATCTGGAAGATCCTCAATACGAGGTCGACGAGTGTAGACGAGTGTAGTGGGGGGAGCCTGAGGAGCCGCAGGAGACGAAGCAGGCGGCGACAATGGCGGAGAGGCCACAGGAGAAATATGTGGAGATGAGATAGGTATATCTGGAAAGGTCAAAAAGCAGAGACTCCACAGAGGAAGTCGAAGGAGAGACAGGACGTGGGTAGAAGGGACGAGACTCGTTGAAAGTCACATCCCGAGAAATCCGCATCCGTCGACCAACAGGATCCCAGCACCGATAGCCCTTGTGCTCGGCACTGTACCCCAAAAAGACACACTCAATGGATGGCGATCGGTTTGGTGCGTTCTCGAGGCGAGAAGAACGTAGCAAACGCAACCAAACACGAAGAAGCGAGTAGTCGGAAGGAGACCACAGAGGCGCTCAATAGGGATTGCGCTGAAGAGCGTAAGAAGGTTTGGATGTTGATGAGATAGGTGGCGATGGAAACGACCTCGCCCAAAAGTGAGGTGGAATAGAGGCGGCAATCATCGATTGCGAGCCGACTCAAGGAGGTGACGATGCTTGCGCCAAGAACACCATTCGAGCATGAGCACGGGACAAGAGAATCGGCGAGAGTGCCACAGTCGACAAGAAAAGCTGCGCAGTGATGAGAGAGGTACTCGCCAGAGTCGGCCACGAAAGACACGAATAGGAGTGGAGAAGCGTATGCGAACCATAGTGGCAAACTGTTTATAGATAGACAAGACCTCACTACGAGAAGACATGAAATATATCCAAGTGTGGCGAGAGAAATCATCTATAAATATGATATAGTATCGATGACCCCTTTCAAACGAAGGAGCCGGACCCCAAACATCCGAATGAACAAGATCAAATGGGCGTTGAGACAACGACTCACTATGAGGATAAGGAAGTCGAAGTTGTTTGCCTAACTTACACCGACAATGTAGAGACACGTCTCTGAGGCAGTCCCCGAAGACCACGACGAACTAAAGACGACAGACGAGAGCCACAGATGGCCAAGACGGTGATGCCATCTTTGGAAAGAGCCGTGACGGAGTGGCGAGGCGGAGAGATCGGGCGGCGGCGGTGGCGTGGAAGGAAGGTGAAGCCGGTCAAGCTCCCGAGGCAGCTGCGAGTCAAAGGCGCCGAGGGCCGAACCAACCGAGCTCCGTGTGGCGGTCCCGAACACAACAAGAGTCGAGTCGAGAATGATCCGATAACCAAGGTCGATGTCATCCCAGTGAGAAAAGAAGTCGCATGGTTAGGCGAGGAACATGAGCAAATGAAGGAACATGAAAAGATGAGTTGCTAAGAGGTCCTCGACCAGAGACAGAAAGAGAGGTACCATCAGTAGTAAGTACACTGACAGGGGAATCAAGAGGTGTAACAAAAGATAGAGTGGAAGAATCGGAAGTCATGTGGAAGGATGCTCCGGAATCAAGGATCCACGGGGAGGTACCTGACTGTGTAGGAGGTGGTTTCTCGGTGCGAAGAGTCGGTCGCGAGAACCTGCGAGAACTCGCCGAGGAAGACCACAGGCGGCAAGCGATCGTCGGTCGGCTATCTCCCGCTTTCGAGAGAAAACGCGAAGTAGTCGATGCAGACGTCGATGTAGAAGTACCGGTGCCAGTGCTAGGAGAAGAACGGCGTGAAATATGCCGCTGTTTCTTGTAGCATTGAGACTCAATGTGGCCTATCTTGTCGCAGTAGGAGCAGCGAGGACGACCACCGCCAGATGGAGGGCGGCCACCACCACTGTGGCGGCCGGAGGAGGCGTCTTGAAGCGTGAAGCGATCGGTGTAGCAGTGTACGGGCGGCGAGCACGGAGGGTGGCATCGAGCCGGCACCACTCGACGAGTCTCCTCTCGCACGTATCTCGGTAAGGGCCTCCGAAAGAGTGACACGAGGTGGCGTGCAAGTAGTGGGCACGCCTGCGCTCGAACTTCGGGGCGGCGAGTAAGGAACTCGTGAACACGCCGAAACTCCAGTCGTCACAGACGACCAGCGGCATGAGATGAGCAGCGGCCGGCGGTCGAAGAGTCCAGCTGGCGCCGCATCGCGAACTCGGCGTAGAAGGCGTCAACGGTAGCATCACCTGGCGAAGAGAGTGCTCTGACGAACTCTTGACAAGTAGAGGGCATCTCGGAGGGTTCGTAGCGCTGCCGAAGATGAGTCCACATCCGGGCGGTAGATGAAAATCCCACAATCTCGGAAGAAAATCGAGGTGAACATCGGCGATGAAGACAAAGCAGCGGCTCGGCGTCGTCGTCCACACCACCGAGTGTAGGTAGTCAAGCGATCCATGTAGGAGTCGAGCCTCTTGGTAGACAGAGGCGACCTTCTCATCGCCAGGCCGGCCAGACTCAATAGCGACCTTGTCACCGTCGGGGAAGCGCAGCAGACGTGAGGCTCCGTCGGAGAAGTAGGGCATGGCGGGCGGTGACATCGCGGAGAGGGCGCCCCAAAGACGAAGACCACGCATATGGATGCGCATGTGAGACACGAAGTCGGTGTAGTTAACACCGCCGAAGATCACCGCAACGAGGAGAGCGGTACCCATTGGTAGGCGGCCCGACGGCGGCGGCGACTAAGGTAACGATGTCTAACGACGACGACCGCCGGGCGGCGGCGGTTAGAACAACGTTTTTTGGGGCGGCTTTACTCAAAAGTCAGCCGAACCGACCCTTTCGGCCCAAAGGCCGAAAGACACCGGGAACTAGGTTCCCGATCGCGTTAGTGGCGGCGGCGGCTCGAGTGCGTCGGTGGCGGGCGGCACCACCGAGCTTCAGCGACAACTCCGGCAAGAGTGGCTAAGCGGCGTCCTCTCCGCGGAGAAGCCGGATCGACGGAGGGCGGCGTCTTCCAACGAGCTCTGATGGGCTCGATGGCGACCACGGCGCTCTCGGTGGCGGCGGCAGCTCGGATCGCGGCTCTGATGGCGACCACGGCGGCTCGATGGCGGCAACTCCGGATCGGGCCGAGGCGCGGCGGCTCGGATCCGGCGGAGGAGCGGATCGGCGCCCAACAGCGCGCGGCGGCGGCCTGCCAAGACGCTGGAGGTCCGCGACGGGCCGGACGGAAGGAGGCCGGCGGCCCAAGCAGCGGCGGCGGCCACGCAAGCCGCGGAGGTCCGCGACGGGCCGGACCGGGAAGGAGGCCGGCGTCTGGCGCGAAGAAGAGGGAGCCGTCTGGCGACCACCACGACGGGAAGGAAGCCGCGGACGGGAGAGGCCGACCGCGGCGGCAGT
The DNA here is from genome assembly GCA_036346395.1 of Hsuehochloa calcarea. Taxonomy (NCBI): domain Eukaryota; kingdom Viridiplantae; phylum Streptophyta; class Magnoliopsida; order Poales; family Poaceae; genus Hsuehochloa; species Hsuehochloa calcarea. The sequence continues at coordinate 28,546 of JAYEVG010000116.1, read as the reverse complement.
GGCGGCTAGGTCGAGAAAAGGTAACCCTAAGCGCTCGATACCATGTTGGAATATGCGACATGCGACTTGTATTATCAGGGGCCAATTGGCCAGTATATATACACAAACATGTTACAGATAAGGAAACCAAATCAAATTATATCTCTAACTTATCTCTATCTTATCTCTAACACATACATGCTAATAGGCAGTGAGTTTGATCATGCATACCATTACATCTGTTGACGTCTTCTTGATATGATGTCAAAGGACATACATATTTTAGTCATCCATAAATTTTAGTGTGAACACGCATTCTCTGAATCCTGGGCACTGTCTTTTATTATCCTTTCATATCCTCAACTAATGTCAATTCTACTGTATTTGATAATCAGTCTCCATGATTTCACTTGCAGAGACTTGCTTTTGGAGCTCGTAGGAACAAGTATGTTGTTGAGGATTAGTTCTTTTTGTTGCCATCTTCCAACTCTGAAGAGAACTAGGAACATTTTTCTCATTATCTTGAATGTTCCATTCTTTTCCTTGTAAAAATAGCATGTATTACTGATGGCATCTTGAGAAACATCAATGTACTCCTCTTATGTACAATATCATCAATTTGATTGCCTCGTTGAAGTTATTGTCATACGCTGGATTGCTTGTGGTTCATGTGTTATATTTATCACCCTTGTGATCTCTAACTTTTTAAAACTCGTCCCTGTGATCTCTATTAGCGGATATCCAACCATACCTCAACTACAAGTTTAGCAAAAGTTTCATTTTGCATGTTCCATGTAAACAACAGTTCGTGATACATCTATGCACCTGAGCATAGGATTGAACTCATATTTTCTTGTTAGTTGCTAGAACTTTTTTAGTCTTGCCTACTTATTGTAATTAGTTCATGATACATCTATGCATCCATGTAGTTCATGTGTTTTTTATAATAATTATTTATTGTAATTAGTTATGTAATAATTATTTTTGTAATAACTATTTTTTGTAATAATTATTTATTTTATTTATTTATGTAATAATTATTCATTAAATAATTATAGTTAATTACGTTAATTGTCATTAATTACGGTAGTCATTGTTAATTGTTGTAGTCATCGTTAATTGTAGTCAATTGCGGTAGATGTCGTTAATTGTGGTAATTGGAGCGTTAATTGTCGTCAATTGCGTTAATTGACGTCAATTGTGTTAGCTTGTCGTTAATTATTATCAATTGTCGTTAAATGCTGTCAACTGAGTTAATTACCGTTAAACGACATCAAACAAACCATTACTTACCTCAGGGGTATTTCAGATATTTTTCATCTCAGAGGCTGAAACCAGCCTACCTAAAAATCAGACAGCTAAATACCAAACTTCTTTAGCTCACTTTGATCAAGATCTTGTGTTTGACCACCGCTTTTGAAAAAAACCACCGTGCCAAACATGCCCTTAGTTTCTGCTAAAGGCTGCAAGCGAAAAGGATTATATATATATTGATGAGGACATCCCTTCCACTGATACAATCATCCCTACTGCTTCTAATGTGCAAGGACTAATTACTAGAGCACGTGCTCGCCAACTAAATTATCAGGTGACTTCGTTTCTCGGAGTGCATCTATATTCTATGAATTCTATGATGCTGCCTAAAGCACGTGATATTATTTTACTTAGGAATCAAGGATCGGGAGGCAAGCTAAATGGAGATGATGACAACACTAAGCATGGAGATGATCATATGAGAAATGGATATTTCTATATTGAGGCTTAGCATAATCTAGCATGGAGACTATATATCAAGTTGTTTAGGCCAACACTTAGCAATATTTAAGTAAAAGAACTTGGTGCTGCGCCACCTATGCTGATGGGCCATGGGCCTTGTAATTCAGGTTGAACACCTAGGGTTTGGCACTATTCATATGGTACTGTTCACATGTGAATAGTACCCACGGCCATCGCCCCTCTCTTCCTCCTTTACATAGTGGTCGCCACCCTTATGGTTTGGCGGGTTTTATTGATTGAATTTAGCTTTGCTACTTTATAATTTGTCCTCTTGTTCGGCGAGATCAACAGCGACATTGTTCTTTGGAACCCCACTTATCAATACAATTTAAATTCCTATTCGTAATTTCAGATTGCTTATTTATCTTGTTCTTGCATGCTTCTTCGGTATATGCAGGAATTGATCTTCGTGGTCAGGTCATCCGGGTATTCGTGCACGACTGATAACGACTTGTCGAGCAGTTCAGCGATTGCGTGGTTTTAAGCCTTGTGAGTTCGTAGCCAGGATCGTGGGAGTTGAGTGACTACTATCGAACTTACCTTCTCATCGAAAGATCGGGTCAAAAGAGGACCTTCGTGGTTCATCAAGTGGTATCAGAGCTACAGTTGATAGACGAGAGTTTCCAGTTTTCTAGTAGTAGATTCGTTTTTCATACCTAGAGTCTAGAAAATTATCCAAAAAAATTATTGCATCTATCATCCATACCGAGCCCTTTGAGCCATTCCAATTTGTTTATGTTAGTTCGCATTGTTGAATTTATGTTGCATCGTCGAGTCATTGTGTTGGTTTCTGTCTAGATTGGTCTAGTTTGGAGTCTCTTGCAAGTCGTCTAGTTACGCCACACGAGAATTTTTTCGCCACCTTAGTCTTTGCCGCAACAACTCTGGTCCGCGCACTCCTACCATCATTACCTTCGCTCCTGCAAAGACTCATCCTCCCCTAAACAAGAACAATCATTTCATATTTTGAAATATAAGCTTAAACATGCACCACTTCTCTAACTTTCTGATTTTGGTAAGACTTTTGAGCTGGAATGTGATGCTCGTGGAATTGGACTTGAAGTTGTGCTTATTCAAAAAGGTAAACCTGTTGCGTACTTTAGTGAGAAATTAAGTGGGTCTAATCTGCATTATTCTACTTATGATAAGGAATTATATGTTTTAGTTCGGACATTAGAGACATGAAAATATTATTTATGGTCCAAAGAATTTGTTATACATTCTGATCATGAATCATTAAAGCACATTCGTAGTCAATCAAATCTGAACCGTAGACATGCTAAATGGGTTGAGTTCACTCAATCGTTTTCATATGTCAAGAAAGGAAAGGATAATGTTATTGTTGATGCTTTATCTCATCGTTATACCATGTTATCTCAACTTGATTTAAGAATTTTTGGTTTAGAGACAGTTAAAAAGCAATATGTGCATGATGATTTTAAATATATCTTTCAGAATTGTAAAGAAGGCAAAAGCTGGAATAAATTTATTGTGAATAATAGATTTTTGTTTCGTGCTAACAAGTTATTCATTCCAACTAGCTCCGTTCGTCTTTTGTTGTTACATGAGGCGCATGGAGGAGGACTCACGGGATATTTTGGTGTCAAGAAGACGGAAGGTGTTTTGACCGATCACTTCTATTGGGCTAAGTTGAGGCGCGATGTTGAGCGCTATGTGTCTCGCTGCACTACATGCCACAAAACTAAGTCATGTCTTAATCCACATGGTTTAGATATGTCTTTTCCTGTTCCTCGCGTACCTTGAGAAGATATTTCTATAGATTTTGTTTTAGGACTGCTTAGAACAAAAAGGGGGGAGGGATAGTATTTTTGTTATTGTCGATAGATTTTTGAAGATGGCGCATTTCATACCTTGTTGTAAGAGCGATGATACTATAAATGTTGCTGAATTATTTTTTCAAAGAAATTGTTCGACTACATGGAGTGCCCAATACAATTGTGTCTGGTCGTGATACGAAGTTTCTTAGTCACTTTTTGAGGACATTATAAGCTAAATTGGGGACAAAATTGATGTTTTCTACTACATGTCATCCCCAAACAGATGTACAAACTGAAGTTGTCAACCGGACATTGTCCACTATGTTGAGGGTTGTTTTGAAGAAGAACTTGAAGATGTGAGAAGAATGCTTACCTCATATGGAGTTTGCTTACAACCGTTCGCATCATTCAACCACAAAGATATGCCCTTTTCAGGTAGTTTATGTATTTATTCCTCTTGCTCCTATTGATTTATTACCTCTACCATCTTCGGAAAAGGTAAACATTAATGGTACACAACGTGTTGAATTGATTCTGAATATGCATGAGACAACTAAAGAGAATATAGAGCGAATGAACGCAAAATATAAACTTATGGGTAGTCAGGGTAGAAAAGAAATAACATTCGAACCTGGAGATCTTGTTTGGTTGCATTTGCGCAAAGATAAGTTTCCTGACTTGAGAAAGCCAAAATTGATGCCTAGAGCTGATGATCCTTTTAAAGTGTTAGAAAAGATTAATGATAATGCATATAAGCTTGATCTGTCGGCATATTTTGGGGTTAGTCCCACATTTAACATTGCAGATTTGAAGCCATACTTGGGAGTAGAAGATGATCTTGAGTCGAGGACGACTCCAATTCAAGAAGGGAAGGATGATGAGGACATCCCTTCCACTGATACAATCATTCCTACTGCTTTTGATGTGCAAGGACCAATTACTAGAGCATGTGCTCGCCAACTAAATTATCAGGTGACTTCGTTTCTCGGAGTGCATCCATATTCTATGAATTCTATGATGTTACCTAAAGCACGTGATATTATTTTACTTAAGAATCAAGGATCGGGAGGCAAGCTAAATGAAGATGATGACAGTACCAATCATGGAGATGATCATACGATGAATGATTATTTCTATATTGAAGCTTAGCAGAATCTAGCATGAAGACTATATATCAAGTTGTTTAGGCCAACATTTAGCATTATTTGAGTAAAGGGACTTGGTGTTGTGCCACCTATGCTAATGGGCCATGTGCCTTGTAATTCGGGTTGGACACTCAGGGTTTGGCACTATTTATGTGATACTGTTCACACGTGAACAGTACCCGCGGTCGCCGCCCCTCTCTTCCTCCTTTACATAGTGGCCGCCACCCTTAGGGTTTGGTAGGTTTTGTTGATTGAAGTTTAGCTTTGCTACTTTATACTTTGGCCTCTTGTTCGGCGAGATCAACAACGACATTGTTCTTCAGAACCCACCTATGCTAATGGGCCATGTGCCTTGTAATTCGGGTTGGACACTCAGGGTTTGGCACTATTTATGTGATACTGTTCACACGTGAACAGTACCCGCGGTCGCCGCCCCTCTCTTCCTCCTTTACATAGTGGCCGCCACCCTTAGGGTTTGGTAGGTTTTGTTGATTGAAGTTTAGCTTTGCTACTTTATACTTTGGCCTCTTGTTCGGCGAGATCAACAACGACATTGTTCTTCAGAACCCCACTTATTAATACAATTTCAATTCATATTCGCAATTTCACATTGCTTATTTATCTTCTTCTTGCATGCTTCTTCAGTGTATGCAGGAATTGATCTTCATGATCAGGTCATCCGGGTATTCATGCACGGTTGATAACGACTTATCAAACAGTTCAGCGATTGCGTGGTTTCTAGCTTTACGAGTTCGTAGCCAAGATTGTAAGAGTTGAACGAGTATTACCGAACTTACCTTCTCATTGAAAGATCGGCCCAGGACAGAACCTTCGTGGTTCATATATATATATATATATATATATATATATATATATATATATATATATATATAATACTTTCTACTTCCGAGTGTAGTTACTGCCACCTTTGATATACCACCTAAAGGAACTTGACATACTCCTTTACCACTTTGGGTATACTTATGTACTAATTATAAGATACTCCAATGCGAACCATATGAAAAAATTGCAAGAGAGTCCATAGTTTTAGTATATTTTGTAAATACATTCGTATTCGCATATAAAAATGAGTATGTCTAAAAAATTGAACATACCACCCCTAAAAATATATAAATACCACATAAGTGGTGTTATATACTCGTATACTACACATACATACTCTCGGTTGCGCAAGATACTCCCTACGTTGTGAGATACGGAATATAGAGTAACTACATTCGGGAGTAGCTAAAAGGCTTCATATATATATATATATATATATATATATATATATATATATATATACTATTAACCTGCTGCATTTCCTGTGGCGAGCTTTGTCGCAATCGATCCACAGCTACTCAGCAAACTGCTTTGGTTAGACTTGCATGATTACATTTCTTTGTTTGATTCCAAAGCTGAACAACCTCTAGTACCAAAAGAGGACTTAAATCTTTTGGCATTTAGGCATGAAGCCCAAATGGAAACTCAGAAAGTACAGAAGAATTCATTAGCATATTACCACGAATTGCCAATGATTCAGAGAGCTGGTGGCTTCCATTTGACTCGACTGTCCTTTCTCACAACAAAATTAAATTAAGAAGACAAGGGGAGGGGGGGAATCGCTTACGATTTTCGCCAGCCAATGAGTTTCGAGTGTAACGAATATCTAAAGCGTGCGACTGAAACTGCTGAACCAATAACAATAAATTAGTTTTTATGAGACGGCTCGATCCAGAAATGATCTGGTTTCTTCAACAGAGACGAGAGTAAGCGCAGGCAGAACCGGACGAGCTGACGAGGGCTCAAGCAAAAACGCGATGCCTACGTCGCCGAGTTGCGTCCGCACCAACTGGGCTCAGCGATTTCATGTCGCGATTCATGATTAGGTGAGACATTGACATTGTTTCGAAGGGATCAGATGTAAGTAACGATCTTCGTATCGCGTTTCATGATTTTTTTATATCGATTGCATGCTGCGGCACGAAATGAAAAGGAAAGGCAGACAGGCAATTGCAGTCTGCAGTCAGCACCCTGCAGAGGTGGTTTCGCTCGCAACTCCGCATGAGGTCGGCCGAGGGCCAGGCCATCTCCTGAAGAAAAAGCCCCGTGAAATCGCTGTGTTCCTGTGGCTCAACCTCCTTGTGAAATGGAAGAAACCTCAGGGGCCGGGTTTCTTTCTGCGTTTGGGCCCGTTGGGCGCTTTAGGCCTCCACATGGATGCTCTGCTCGGTGTTTATCCTGATAAGATTACAGTTCTTCTCTTCCCTGAAAAATCAGATGAACTTTTTATTTTAACAAGGCAGAGCCCAGCTTTTATAGAAAGCTCATAACAGGTTTACAAAAGAAATATTGCAGAAAGTGAAGCTGGGGTTACCAGCGCCCAATGAGCAGCAAAAGGAAAACAAACAAACCACAGTCACCGAAAGCCAGGTCTCGAGACCGACTGAAACAGCAAACTGGTAGACTAGTAAGGTAACAAGGCATCAAAATGAAGCTGGAAACTAAATCATGTCTAAAGCGCAAAAGGACTTCATCCATTCTCCAACCGTATTCACCAAAACCTCCTGTTTGTTAGAATGCTCCCACGCTGCAAACATAATACAAATTGGAAGATAACTTCAGTTGGACGCTTAGGAAAGGTCTTCTTAATGGCACATTTGTTTCTGACTTTCCAAAGTGTCCAAGCAAACGCTGCAAAACTGAATAAACCAACATTATGATTGTTAACACCCCTCGTTATCTAGGCAACAAATATGAAAGTCATCCAGAGATGCAGGAACTCTCTCCTACTTAAAAATCTCCCTGATTCAGGACTATGCAAATTTTGCCAAAATACAATTAAAGAAAACATGATTCGCATCCTCAACCACCCCCCCCCCAAAGCCAACAATTGTTATCGCCTTTCCAATTCCTCAAAATCAATTGATCCATAGCGGGTAATCTATTCAGGTGAGTCTGCCAAAAGAAAATCTTAATTTTCAGAGGTAGCCTGCTAGCCCAAAGATCAAGCATTCTCTTATCAGTGCCCCCCCCCCCCCAAAAGAAGATATATTCCTGTAAAGAGACTTAACAGCAAAATGCCCTGATTTTTTCTAGACACCAAGTCATTCTATCTTGGTTAATAGAGAGGTCAACCTCACTTCTTTCAGATCTCTCCACAAAGCTACTTCCTCCTTACCAAAATTTATATTAAACCTAATGTGCCACAACCCATCCTTCAAATGATAACAATTGCTGGTATCCGCAACATTGGCATCATAATCGACTACGCCCGTACTCTCGGGCCATCTCTCCCCCGTGTGCTATCACCACTACTACGAAAATGCTAATACTAGACGCCTCATTACAGATGGTTTTTCAAAACCGTCAGTGTTAATGGTAATCACAGACGGTTTTACCAGCACAATTATCTCTATTACGGGATATGCTAAGAACCGTATGTGATGAGCTACTATCACAGTGATACGAACCGTCTGTGATATGTCGTCATATCACAGATAGTTCGTATCACAAGCTCGTCAGGAGACTTCACGAGCGGTTCTTAATATGAACTGTCTGTGATAAGTATCTCATCGCATACGGTTTATGAAGTATCACAAATAGTTCGTATCAATACTTATCACAGACGGTTCGTCTTAATAACCGTATGTGATATTAGCTCATCACATACGGTTTTTGTATGAAACCGTCACGTGATTAAATAGCGAGAGGCGAAATTTTTGAGCAGCGTCTTGCGGGAGGCCAAAAAAATTGGCGCTGTCCTTATATATTATAGCCCCCAGCCTTGTTTTCCATCAGTCTCTCCCTCTCCCCTCCCCACGCCGAGCTACGGTGATCACCCTCAATTCCCCTTCGGTATTCGGCAAGGAGACACAACCAACGACGAGGAAGGGGAGGGATGCGGAGGAGCTCCTTTTCTGCCGCAGGAGGAAGACTGCCGGAAGGTATGTGTATATCCTCAAAACATACACAATTTGTTGGTTGTTTGTTGTAAAAAATAATCTTAATTTTTTGTTACCTAAGGTTGGCGCGCTGCTAGAGGTTTTCGGTCGTCACTCCTTCCTTGCCGACGAGCTTGAGTCGAACTCGGACGACATGCAAAAACAGCTTATGATATGCTGGTGAGGTACAAAGAGGAGCTCACAAGACCAATCCAAGAAGCTGATGAGTTCTTTAGAAGCTTAGAGGCACAGATGGTTTCTAGCTTGTTTAACTTTGTAACTTTATTCTTTTTTCCATTCGAATGGGACGTTGTGAAACCTTTTGGTTTCTCTTTCCTATAATGTGTTTGCCATCAGAATCTTAATTGGATTTTAGTTGTCTTGCTAGAGGTTGTATATGGAAACTACTGTCCAGCAATTGATTGGTTTTGCTCAAAATCTAATTTTTTGTAATACAAAAAAACTATCACAGACCGTTCTGAACAACAACTGTCTGTGACAACAGACTATCACAAATGTTTCTTCTTTAGAACCATCTGTGATAGCTTTTTTACAGACGATTCAAAACCCGTCTATGATGATCGCCTATTATTACGGACATATAAATCTAGACTGTTCAAAAACCATATGTGATGACCGTTTAGAACTGTCTGTGATGACCTTTTCTGTAGTAGTGCACCATGGTTCGGGGCAAACCAATCTGGAAATCGGTAAAGCCCAGGGAGGGGTGACGCGATGCGTCCCGCAAAAGCATCGGGAGCCAGCGGCACGCGGCCGTGCCCCGCCCCAAGTTTCGACGTGCGCGCGGCCGAGAAGGCCGGTGAGTATGGAAAATGTGGGGCGGCCCAGTTTGTGAGGATCGGACGAGGAGAGGAGCGCGTTGGGCGCGAGGCGGCGTTTTCCCAAAGGAGCAGAGGAGGCAGCGTGGGCGCGGGGTGATTGCCTTCAGCGTGGCGATGGGTCGGCACCAACATGAGTTTTCCCATTTGACCTTGCTGCGTTAGAATAGTAAAATAAACCCGGAGAGAATAGTAAAAGTAACACCACAAATGTATTGCTAGACAATACGTGTCTCGTCTGCACACCCACCGCCAAGATTCCCCTTGCCGCGCCCTCACCACACGGCAAGCGTGCGTGGGCAGGCCACCCACCGCGCGGTAGGAGGCATCCAGGTGGTGGAGACGTGGCAGGGGCACGTGTCACCTGCCGACGTATTCGTGGTGCCATTTTTACCAATTTGTTTGCAGAGAACTATTTTTGTTATACCGACGTGAAATAGTGCCATTTCAGAAGAAAAAACTAGCATGCCTTCGCCTGTCATGTTGGTTTGGTTGATCCACTGTTCAGTTTAGAAATTGAACTTTATGCGTCGGCTGACTCGGCTCCTTCAAGGTGCGGCTTTGCAAACTCAAAGATTTCCTGACGACCTGACCAACATTATTTAGGTAGCATCTATCTATGTGGAGCCCAATTGTGTTGACCGTACGCGCGCTATTCCATGCAGAAACAGAAAAGGGATACCCGCTCACGGTATTGAAAAACATAGTTTTTAAAAATATATATATATCATTATTTTAAAAGATAATTACAAAATTAAATAGTTGATTTTTTTTTACAAAACTAGGTCTCTATCGCCATTTCAATTGACGATATGGACCCTGCTATCAAAGGGAACAGTGGGGAGGTTCTTGTCGCCAGTTTAACCGGCAACAGGACTCTGCCATCATTTGAATTGGCGACCGAAACCTCCCCCACTGTTCCCCACAAAATATAGTATTGTTTCTAGGAAGTTTTAAATATAGCAAATGAGCTCAAAAATTATAAAAAAAAATTGTGGAGCATCCCAACACAGTGTACTTACTTGTGTAATTTTTCTATTATTTTTATACGATATGAATTTTTCTCCAAAATTCATTTAAGATATTGTTTGTAGAAATTTGTAAATATATAAAATGAGCTCCAAAAATTATGAATTTTTTTGAAGGCTCCTTACATAGTGGACTTGATTGTGTAATTTTTTATAATTTTATATGTTCTAAAATTATCTCAAAAATTAAGGGTTTAGATATCGAAAATTATGATTTTATATTTCTGATATTAAGGTTTCATGATTCTAGCAAATATCGCAGTGGGGTCAGAAAACGTTGTTGAGGAAGGCACATGATCTAACAAAGACAAGAAGTAGTGAGCAGTTGCGTGAAGCGCTTCCCCAAAACCCGATTTTCTCCTTCCCATGTAGGACCAAGAGAGGAACCGATTTTAAAGACACAACTCTCCCAATAGACAGTACACACCAGTGTAGGGGAGGAGTAGCCAAGGCAGCGCAGCGCAATGCGATGGAACTTTGGGGTTTTTGGGAAGGAGTACTTTGTGTCTTGAATATTAAGAGTTTAGGCCTCGAAAATTAAGTGTTTAGGTCTAGAAAATTAGGGTTTCATAATTTCATGTGACTTGGAATGCGAAAAGTTTAGTACCACATGACTACTCTAGGTAAGTGGCACTCATTTATATGTGGGAGTATGTCATGCCTAGTTGGAGATGTCTTATTCGTCCAACACACATCAGAGAAAAAACACCATTGTCTTCTTCCATCAGGCAAAGGAAGAAGACAACGGTGTTTTTCTCTGATATGTGTTGGACGGGTAAGACATCTCCAACTAGGCATGACATACTCCCACGTATAAATGAGTGTCTCTTATTTAGAGTAGTCATGTGGTACTAAACTTCTTACATTCCAAGTCATATGAAATCATTAAGCCTTAATTTTTAAGACCTAAACCCTTAATTTTTTAGATAATTTCAGAATATCTAAAATTCTGTCAAAATTACACAATCAGGTACACTATGTAAGGAGCCTTTAAAAAAATTTGTTTTTGAAGCTTATTTTATATATTTAGAAATTCATACAAACAACATTAAATTAATTGTGGAGAAAATTTTTGAATGGATAAAATTATGAAAAAAAATAATACAAAAGCAATTACACTATGTCAAGATGCTCCACAAAAAAATTGTATTTTTTTACCTCATTTCCTATATTAAAAAAACATTAGAAATAGTACTATATTCTGAGGGGGCACAGTGTGAGAGGTTACTGTCGCCAATTCAAATGATGACAGGGTCCTGTCGCCAATTGAACTGGCCACAGGAACCTCCCCATTGTTCCCTTTGGTGGCAGGGACATAGTTTTATAAAAAAAAATATTTATTTTTGTAATTATCTTTTAAAATAATACTATTTAAAAAAAGTTCACAAAAACACAATGCAAATTTGACTTGGGCCACGTCTACACATGCTAGCCCATGTGCAGCGATGTGCAAGCTTCCTTACAAATTCATGGGCACAATACTACTCTATGTTAGAGGTGGGAGTCATGCCGTGCAAACACGCATGGGCACGACGGGCCATGGGCCACGATAAGCTCTCGGGTCATGCTATGCCGGCACGGATAGCTGTCGACAAGGCCTAGCACGGCACGTTGGCCCGTCGTGCCGCAGTCAGGCCGTGCCAGCATGGGCACGACACACGACCACTGCAGCTAGCCTGCCTCGGCTGACACCGATGGCAACGCCGAGGCCCTGCTCGTCATCACCCTCGGCGCCGGTGGTGGCTCGCAGGAGATTCAGGTTCTTGAAGATTGGTGACACAAAGAACGAGAGAGTGCACTCTCGAGGGACTCACCGGCCACCACTTGTCACCGAATTGAGCCGCCGCCGCTTCTCGTCGAATCGGGCCACCGCCCGCGGCCGAATCGTGCCGCCGCCACCACTACTTTGTCTCCAAATAGCTCCGCGGTCGCCGCTTGTCGCCGAATCAAGCCGCCCCTCACGACCTTATCGCGTCGCCGCTCCACTCGTGGGAGAAAGAGAGAGATGTGGCCTATGGCTGCGAGGAGCGAACAAGGCGAGGATTGAGGGAGGCAGGCGTGGGGACTAGGAGCGAGATGAGGGATGACTGTTGTCTTATCATTCCCCTTATTTCTTCATATGGGATCAAATTAGGGGTTTGATCTTATGTCTGGATGAGGACATGTCAGTCAAGAGTAAAAGCAAATGCGATGACTATTCACTCCAAAATTCTTGTATCATTCATGCTCCTATAAATCAAACACCTAATCCTATAAGTTTTTTTTTGTTTTCCAATCCTCTGTTTGGCACATAACTTCCTATCCTATTCCTGTGTTCTTTCTCTTCTGGTGCTTTTAGAATTTTGTGAATCAAAGAGACCCTGATTCATGGGTCCTATACATGTGAAATTGGACCCTCGAATCGACACATGATGTGAATTTCGTCGGAGAATTTATGGCGATTGATGGAATCAAAGTTAAATGTCGCACAAGTCATGATCTGAAAAGTGAGAATAGGGTTCATGAGGTAGTTAATGGAATAAAAAAGTGAGAACGGTCCAGCAGTCAACCTCATATGCAAAGGACCCAGGTTTCATAGGATTATTTTCCCTCAGACGAGTACAAATGGTGGGGCCACCTTTACACATCGCTCTTAATTTTACTAACCCAAGCAATTAACTAGCCCACGAGAGCATTTAACTTGCATGAATGAAGCGGCAAGCAAACAACTTGTAACATCATTTGATTTACAATTCATTTAGAAACAATATTAGACACAACATTCTCGATGCATAGTATCTATTGGAGGGCCCAACCAATAATTATTATCCTCTCTCCTCTCTATCACACACTCTCTCTCTCCCTCACAGCCTCACTTCATGTAGTCACTTTATGGTGCCTACTACATTGCTTTCTCTAGTTATCGATATTGTGTATACTAACAGATTTGGTCATTATACACCAGAAGATTTTGATGTGAAAGTCATTGGCGTTACTCAGACATGTGAAGTCACAAAGGTGAATATCGGATCCGCAGTTTCTCAGAATCCCGCAAGAGAAGGGATAGATATCGGATGAGGAAACAAAGGGGTTAGCATTTGGGTATACGGGGAGGTGATTGGCGGTGTCTGACGTCGAGATCGGCAATTCTTTGGTGGCGGATTAGGCGGTGGCTTGAGTCGTCTGCAGTGCACTGGAGGAGTCAAGAGAGCGAGAGGCGGGAAAGTAGCGAGTCATGTGTGTGTATGCGTACAGGAGAGAGTAGAGAGAGTAGTATTAGAGGGATTATACGGAGCACTAATGGACTGCACTAGTAACTGGTGCGACTGTCTACTGTCCAACATGTCGAGCTTGGACCGTGTTGTGCGAGGCCCAGAAAAGCGCACCCAAGTCCTAGGTCTAGCTTTGAGATTGGTACAACTCTGGTAGAGAGGAAGAGCATAGAAGCACTGCTCGAGAGAACCGAGCATAGCTCGGATGGCTTGCTCTACCGTCAAGCAAGCAATCCGCCCACGTTCGAGCATCTAGCTTGGCGCACGTGCCTCGCCTGGAAGGGATTTATTCATTCAGGAATAGTACACGTACACGTAGATGCGTTCAGTGGTCAAAACGTGTGCTCGCGCTCCGTGGGGTTCAGGGCCCATTCTAGATTAGACATGTGTTAAGAATACATCCCACGTGTGTGTGGGGGCGTGCATGTGATGTGTGTGTGTGCGCGTGAGTGTAGTGTGTTCGTCGTGTACTCTTTGGGAAATACAAAAGCATTGCTCAAAAAATGGTTTACTGACGTTAGCCTTCATTTTTTATTCATAAGGAGTAAGATTTTTTTTATTCATATGGAGTCAATGACAAGTACTGACAACTCACGAGGGCTTGACTAGTATTACAATTGCAGCAATTCTTGATAAAAGAGCCTCCCCTGTATAGCGTCTCTCCTTATTGGCAGCTACATGGATAGCCATCCTTTCGGCTTGGACCATCAAAGATGGGGCATTAATTGGCACACTATGCGTGGAGAAAAGGAAGAACGTATACTACGACATTAGACGTAGCATGTAGTAAGAACACTACAACCATCGCTTCCTCACTTCATTTCCACAGCTAGCTTTTGCTACCATGGTCGCCGCCTCCCCGGCTCCCCCACCTCCCCCTCTCCCGATCCCCCCACCCACCATCACCACCCCACCCACGGACAACCCCAGCCTCCCCCTGGACCCCCTCTCCCCCAGTGCTCCCGGCGCGGCGGGATGGGGCGTAAAACTTAGGCGGTGTCGCGGCGAAGTGGCGTCGCGATGGGGCGGCAGCGTGAAGCGGCCAGCGGTCGGCGTCGCGCGAGCCGCGTCGCGGCGAGGGCTGCGGCGTGGAAGCGGCAAAGCGGGCGCGGCTTGCGCGCTCGCGGCGGCGTCGCGGGCAGAAGCTTGTCATGCCGCAGTCGTGCCGGCCCGGCCCGGCCCGAACACGGCCCAACTTCCTGTGCCGTCCTCAGGCCCGGCACGGCCCTGCCGCTCGTGCCGTGGCGGCCCGGAAAAACACAGCCAAGTCCCAGGTCCAGTCTACGTAGTGCGATTCTGTGGCCAGCTTGGCCGGCAAAGAAGTTTTGTTGCTTGCACGTAAGCACCACCGATCGACGCCTCGTTTTCAAGTGCACGAACTTTGCATGCCTTGCCTAAGGAGTGCACGAGTTAGCCCAGAGAGTTAGGGGTGGATCAGCTCCCTTTTCATTTGATTCCCCTCACCTCCGCATCAGACGCACATCCTCTCCTCATGCAGCGTTATAAAATTGCTTGTCTGACCGGCGGCAAAAAGATGGCCTCCTGAACCTCAACGCTTCTCCAACTTTAAAGCCCCTGCTAGCTAGCTTCCTTGCAGCGTCCCTCCAACCCCTCTGCTCTCACTGTCGATCCAGTTGGGCTTCGTAGGTGACTTGCCCGCTCCATCTCATTCTTCCCAGGTGATTGACAGGCAGGAAGTAGCTGATCATTTTAACACACCCACCTACTCATCATCTCCTTCTGCAAGTGCAAACCGAGCTTGCTATTTGCATTGTACCTAGACCGTACCTTGCCTCTTTGGCGGCCATGGAGAGTTCATGCGTGAACCTCTCCCGTGCTGTCGCCGCGAAGCGCCCGGGTTTCGCCGTCAGCAAGGGAGGCCATGCTCATGGTAGAAGCGTGACTGCATTGTCGTTAACGAAACGCAGCAATGCTAGCGTGGCGTGCCGTGTGCATGAGCACTTGAGCAGTTCCGGCGGGTCAAGGCCTTCCTTCTCGGTGCACGGCAAGAATTCTGGAGCCGGTTCGGCATCGCCGGATTGCAGTGATGGCATTGGGATCGCGCAGTTCCTTGGGGGCAAGAGCTTTCTTATCACCGGTGGAACTGGGTTCCTGGCAAAAGGTATATATTATTGATTCTTTCTTTCTCTATCTTCTCTTCATTAATTTTCATGTTATCGCAATCCTATTTCTGTGCTTGATTTCCATTGTTCTTCTGTATCAGTTCTTATCGAGAAAATCTTGAGGACAAATCCTGATGTTGGCAAGATATATGTGTTGATCAAGGCCAAGGACAGTGAGACAGCACTGGAAAGGTTGCAAAATGAGGTAACGTGATCAATGCTTCTGTATACGTGATCTACACTAGTTTTGGTTCTTCATCCAAATGATCGTAACTTTTTCTGTCCGCGATACGCAGGTCGTAGACACCGAGTTGTTCAAACGCTTACAGGAAATCCATGGGAAAGACTACCACGGCTTTGTATCAAGGAAGCTGGTTCCTGTAGTTGGTGATGTCAGAGAAGCAAACATTGGCATTGCCCCTGAGCTAGCCGACGAGATAGCAGAACAAGTGGATATCATCGTTAACTCAGCAGCGAATACTACGTTTGATGAGAGGTTCGTGGTTCGATACTAGTATTGCTCCAAAGATTCATGCTTCAATCCCGCCGTGGCTACCAAAAGTATTGCGCTTTCAATTTCAGGTATGATGTTGCAATGGACGTCAACACCGTGGGGCCATTCCGGATAATGAGTTTCGCGCATCGATTTCGAAGGCTGAAGCTTTTCTTGCAAGTATCAACAGGTGAGAATGCCAAATAGAAGTTCTTGCGGTCAAGCCTCTGTTGTTTTGTCAAAAACTTGTATGTTTCAACTTTTGTGTCTGAATGCCATGTTTGCCGAACAGCATATGTTAACGGACAGAGGCAAGGTTTGGTACTAGAAAAGCCATTCCGCTTGGGAGACACGATAGCAAAGGAGCTAGGCTCGTCAGATTCTTCAGAACATAAGAACACCGTGCTGGATATCGAGACAGAGATCAAGCTGGCTTTTGACTCCAGAAGGCACTCCGATGATTCAGCTTCTTTTTCTCAAGAAATGAAAGATTTAGGCCTAGAGAGGTACACATAATGCTATTATAATAATATTATTGTTTTCTTACTATTACTTCCTTGGCCTCAGTCTGAAGATGCAATGCAACTGCATGCACAATGAAGCAGCAACAATTTGATTTACACTGCTGGTTTCTGGTAGGGCAAAACTCCATGGATGGCAAGATACTTATGTCTTCACGAAGGCCATGGGAGAAATGGTCATCAACAGCATGCGAGGAGAGATACCGGTGGTGACGATCAGGCCAAGCGTCATAGAGAGCACCTGGAGGGACCCCTTCCCGGGTTGGATGGAAGGAAACAGGTATAGACAGTGACAAAATGTTGCACAAATAGTTCATCAACTTGGTTCATTTTGTGATCTCTTCTCCACTGGCGAATTGAACTCAGGATGATGGATCCTGTTGTCCTGTACTACGGCAAGGGCCAGCTGAGTGGGTTCCTTGCCGATCCAGAAGGTGTTCTTGATGTGGTAAGCAGATGTTTGATCTCTCATAGGAGTAAATGTCTAGTAAAACCATGCAGTTTCAGTTGTACAACCTACGTTACTGTCCTAGTAATGGCGATCTTTGTGGTCGTTCTCTCTTGGTAATTAAGGTTCCCGCGGACATGGTGGTGAGCGCGACGCTGGCGTCGATGGCGAAGCACGGGCGGGCGCGCGGGGCGGAGCCGGCGATGCACGTGTACCACGTGGCGTCGTCGACGGTGAACCCGCTGGTGTTCGGCGACCTGAGCCGGTTCCTGTTCCAGCACTTCACGGGCTCCCCCTACAGCGACGCGGCGGGGCAGCCCATCCACGTGCCCCCGATGCGGCTGTTCGACAGCATGGAGCAGTTCGCCAGCTACGTCGAGACGGACGCGCTGCTGCGGAGCGCCAGGGCGGCCGGCGCCGGCGAGAGGCTCTCGCAGCGGGTGCGGGAGCTCTGCGCCAAGTCCGTCGAGCAGACCATCCACCTCGGCAGCATCTACCAGCCTTACACCTTCTACGGCGGCAGGTTCGACAACGGCAACACGGAGAGGCTCATCGCGGAGATGTCGGCGGAGGAGAAGGCGCGGTTCCACTTCGACGTGCGGAGCATCGACTGGACGGACTACATCACCAACGTGCACATCCCGGGACTCCGGAAGCACGTCATGAAGGGGAGGGGCGTCGCCGCGTCCGCGACGAACCCGTTGCTCGCCGGCGCCTCCGTGTGAAGCCCGAACCGAACAAGAGATGCGCCGCGGCGTGTATACTAGGCTGTTATGCCGCGACCGACGTGCGCTCTTTACGTTCAGTGATCCTAACCGTTGTGATTCCTGGAAAGTTAATTGGTTCGTATTAGCAGTGCTTAAGGTTGATGCCGGTTTGTCATATTTGTTTTACATTACATTATAGACATGTTTGCTTTACATTATAGAAATACGTGTTCTCCTTCCTCTCCACGTTGTATTATCATGTTCTTAGAAGCTTCAAAAAGGATGCATATTACCTCGTAATATAATTTGGCAAAAAGAACAGCTGTTGTTCATTTGATCCATGAACATCACAATCTAATGGCGCATTACAAAAACGTAACAAAACAACCACTGGAGCAAAAAAAAAAAAAAAATTCACCATGCAGATAAATTTACGACAACCTAATACAACCAGCAATTTGTCCGTAATGTCAATACCACAATACGCATGACGTGTTTCTACAAATACTACGCGCGGGGAGCGGGGGGTAACCATGTGTACTGTAGCAAAGCAGGGCAACCTTGTCAAAATTTGAAATACTGGAGGAAGATTAGCTGTATCTTGCCATTGATGATACAAATTACAAGCCTATCGATTCAAGCTTACGCTACAAACATTAGTCCAATCTTTGCCAGTAGAATGCCTCTGTAAAATGCATACAAGGGTGGGAGAGGATGGATGGCCCTTTTATCACCTGAAACTCGGGCACGGCTGCATGACAAGCACACTTGTCATGTTTCAGGATGGCAGCATCTCAAGCACTGACCAATGGGGGTCAAATTTTACATAGGGTTTTGCTATTCCCTTGTTATTGTTGGTTGGGCCATGTGCAGATTTGGATCCAGCAGAATGTCACTGACCAGAGCATGGCTAATCGCAGTACAAGCTGAGAAATGGCACCCACCAATAACTCAAAGGAAATAATCAGGTGTTCTCCGTGTCACGTCTGGCTCACCTCTCCTTGGAGCTGGTTCAAACTGCAACAATAGGAAGCCAACTTGACGAACCATATATAACAATTTTACAGCACACAACAAGGAAGCCTATTCAGGATATGCAATGAAGCTAGTTACGCCATATTAACATTTTAATCACTCTACAGTAAAAAAACCAAAAACCATTAGAACATAATGGCCATACTCACGATCTACATTACAATGAACAATGAGCCCAGAAAGGCAGAGAGTAGCAGTGACAAATGAAGTGGTGATCACCTGGATAAATGTGTGGCTGTTGCAGTCATCAACTTCCAAAATGGATGCCATGTTGCCACATCGGTAACAATAATTTGGAGCACTGAATATGGTAACAACCTTTTGTTCCTGTATATGCATAGTGAATAATTATAACATATTACTTGCACAACACTAGATGATAAAGTATCTAACGGTTCAGCCCAGCTTACATGAGCCCAATTATATCCCTCCATAACTAATTGATGAGCCCGAGCTACAAGTTTCAGATTGTTGGTGTGATTGAATTGTTCAGAAATGTCCTGTAAAAAAAGAGAAAGAATAAACAAACTAGAACAAAAAAAAGGTCTGTAAATAGGTAAAAAGGCAAGACTGTAGTGCAAGACTGTAGTACCTGCCCAAAAGTGTAGCCAGCACCACGTGGAGATATGCCCCAACCACAACGGTCATCTGGATCAGACCATAAAAGATCACACATAGGTCCCTCGTGTGGAACCTCTTGGACACGATCTAAGCTACGCACACTATCAAGATTCTCAATTGATGGAGATAAACCACCATGGAGACAGAAAATTTCAGATTCCACCTACAAGAACATAAATAAAATGTCAACATAGCCCGCGGACACATCATGTCGAGAAAAATGCAAGGAAACCTTATTTGGTATTGAGAAAATGGAGTGCAACTATTTTATGGTACAGTTAACAACGATTTTGTTATGTGGACAGAACAAACAAAAAAGAGTTTTGAGTACATTACCAGCTTATTTTGATGACCACTTTCAATGTTTCGAACAATCCGTACATAAAATTGGGAATCTAAAGATCTACCAGAGAGAGAAGCATGGTATCATGTCATACAATTCCCTAATGCCCCACAATTCTCAAAAGGTATTTTAATTCTACAGCTGCTGCCTGCTGGAATCACCTAACAGTTACGTGGTAGTCGTCCAAGAGGGTGTTCCGCCTTGCTGAAACCTCCAACTATAAATTTATAAATACAGAATTAATGGATTGCCACATTCTCTCAGTAAAGACATTAGTCATGCCCCAAGGATACATTCTAAGCTGCCAAGTCTGAGATGGTGAGGTACAAACAGTAGTTGATGCAGGTGCCAAACAAACTAGAATGCCATACTTAAACAGTGTACCAAACAATATCATACATTAAGGCTTCATGTAAAAATACTGCAGATGCTTAGAAAAGGCAGAGTAAAATATAAATTAAGAAAAAAGGAGGCCCCAGTTTCAGAGTACACACCAGCGCTGTCAATGGAAAATAATCAAAAAGATCTGTGAATATCTTCCATACATGTGCATTGCCGTACCTGGTTTGAAATAAGGTCAACAACAGTAATGACAAGCTATGACTCTGTTGCAGACTTGTAGTAAAAAATCATTGCTGTGATCAACTTCCATGAACTAAGGATTTTATACATAATATAATATAACAAAAACAATTAACAAACAATATAATTATTTAAATTTTCTTAAAGCGTAGCAGCTCCTAAGCATAATGATAGTGTACCATCAGATGAAAGGATCATCAATTAGGTTGACAACACACTAGTATACAATCAACACAAAGTCTATACTAGTCTAAAAAATGTCTATCAATGCAGAGAGAAAAGAGACATGATGCCAACTGAATGTCATATACACCAGCACGAGTGGTACGACTATATATTAGACTAAGACAAGAACTCTAACGCTAACAGAGCACTAGGATCAGATAGAACAAACATAGATTTTTCTGTAACAACGGCAGTGACATAGTACATACTGTTAGAGATATATTAGAGATAGGAATTTGTCTTTTTTATTTCCTTATCTGTATAGGGTATATCCCTTTGTACCCTACTAGTATACAATCAACGCAAAGTCTATACTAGTCTAAAAAATGTCTATCAATGCAGAGAGAAAAAGAGACATGATGCCAACTGAATGTCATATACACCAGCACAAGTGGTACGACTATATATTAGACTAAGACAAGAACTCTAACGCTAACAGAGCACTAGGATCGGACAGAACAAACATAGATTTTTCTGTAACAACGGCAATGACATAGTACATACTGTTAGAGATATGTTAGAGATAGGAATCTGTCTTTTGTATTTCCTTATCTGTATAGGGTATATTCCTTTGTACCCTATATATATTGCTTATTCTCTTCAATATACACACAATATTCATAACATATTATCAGAGCAAAGGTTCTAAACTCTAGCCTCTAACCTAGCTTCAGATCTGTTTTCGCTGCACACTACCCCCGGGAGGAGCTTCTCCGCTCCCAATGGCGGCCACATTAGTGGTAGTTTTCATTTTCCTCGTAGAAGCCGCAGCAACATCAACTGGTCCTTACCGTCACTGCCGAGCTTGGTCTTCGTCTTCATCGCCTGGCCTTCCGTGCAAGCCGCCTCGCCTCGTCTTCATCGCCTGGCCGTCGCTGTTATAGATATATTAGAGATATGATTATTTTGTATTCCTTATCTGTCTTTTGTATTGTCTTATCTGGATATGGCATGCACCCCTTGTACACCCTATATATATTGTCCATTAGGCCTCTTCAACATACACACAATATTCATAACACTAGCCTCCGCTGCGCGCTGCCCCCGGGAGAACCGATCTTCGCTCCCGAGGGCGGCCTCTCGTCGCTGATCGCAGGCGTCGGCATCGACTCCAACTCCCCAACCGCCGTCAACAACCTCGAGGACGCCTTTAGGCTCTCGTTGTTCTCCGTTGTTGCTGCCCCCGGGAGGATCGATCTTTACTCCTGGGGGCAGCCTCTTGTTTCGCCGGGGACTTCCACGGGCAGGGGGACTTCGGCACATGCTGCGAGGTCTCCGAAGAGGTCAAGCTGGGCGGCGACGCCTACATCACCGACAGAGGCAGCCTCGTGCTTCTCACCGGCGCCGTCCTGCATCATGGCCGGTGGCTCCATCTTCCTCCCCGACACGGGCTGTAATGGGAGATGGTGAGCGGGTGCGCGCCATGCACCGTCCGAACGAGTGCCTCTTCGAGGTCCTGCGCCGCCTGCCCGGCGGCCGCGAGCACGGCTCCTCCGCCTGCGTATCCCGCCGCTGGCTCGCGCTCCTCGCAGCATCCGGGCCTGCGTGCTCGGCCAGGCGGCGGCCGCCCCGTCCCTAACCGACCCTCAGGGCTTTCTTGCTGAGGCCACCTCTCTCGATCCGTCACCCCTCCTCTCAGATCTAAGGTCGCCTTACTGCTTCTCCCATAGCTTCCGCCCCCTTCGGCTTCCTTGCATCCCTGCCCCTCTCGTCTCCTCTAGATCTGCCGCCCTTCCTCTCCGAAGCTGAAGAGATGGCCGCTAGCTCAAGCGGAGAAAACAGGGCGGCTACAGCCTAAGGTGAGCGAGAGGGTGCCAGCGAGGCTAGCGCTGCTTTGGATGCTGTAAACACTGATGTGAAGTTTGGATGCCATGCCACGGCTGTTGGTGACCAGGGCATCTCTAGCCTTGTGTGCTCAGCTACCGCCTCACTTGCCAAGATCCGGCTCCAGGGGTTGCAGTCAGCATGATTGATGAAGACACGGGGAGGGAGGATTTCCTTCGGTGCTTGTGGGATGTGGATGCTTTCGGTCATCTCTGTTGTGCCTCCTCATCGTGACTCAGTTGATGGTGTTACTTTAAACTGGTGCTTGCTGGTTGAATGAGGAGATGGGTCTTCTGCTACTGCTAGCTATTATTTGTGTCGTTTCTTCCGTTGCATCCATCCAAATCCGTACCACTTTATCTTTTAGTTCGTCTAAGCCATGCGAGTCTACAAATTTATTGTCAGTCATAGAAGCATAGAAATTCTTTTTGCATGACAGCAGTCGCCGCTCTTTTCTTCGAGCTGCTGCAGATCGTCGTTATGATGTCGCCGCTCTCTTAGCCGCCACCCCAAGCTTTTAAGGCCGCTGCACTTCTTCCGCACTGCGTCCTCGTTGTACTTCTTGTGCATTGCGTCGCGTTTCTTCTGCACTGCACCTCTGTTGCGCTTCTTGTGTACTGCGTTGCACTTCTTGTGCACTGCGCTGCCGCCGTCTTGGGCTTCGATCTGCACTGCCATGCTTCTATCTATTCCTATTCGGATTGATTTGACAGTTCTCTATTTTTGTCGGTTTCATCATTTTCTTCGTCATGTTGCCACGGTCGACTTTGCGCGCGCTTGTGCTTTATGAAATTTGTCATACGACATCGAATGGGAGATCTTTTGTCGACATATTTTCCAAGAGCTACATGCTATGACGACATTATCAAGACTCGGATTTTGGATTTTTCATATTTTAGTATCAACCCTTTCCAAATGCAATGTTATTGCATACGCGTTGCATTTGAGGGGGGGGGGTGTTAGAGATATGATTATTTTGTATTCTTATCTGTCTTTTGTATTGCCTTATCCGAATATGGCATGCACCCTTGTACACCTATATATATTGCCCATTGGGCCTCTTCAACATACACACAATATTCATATGATCGCCTCGTCTTCATCGCCTGGTTTCCCTCGTCGGCGCCTTGCCTTCGCATCCGCCAACGATGGGTGACGGGATCCGGCCAGGTGTTCGATCCGTAGGGCTCGCGCTCCTACTGCGTCGTGTCGCTCTGCCCGGCGACAGCGAGGATCGGACCTTGGCTCTGCTGACGCGTCGCTGGGCGAGCGTCTTCCGCCCTGATGCGGGTTGATTTGCGCGCCTCTCTTCGCCCGGTGTCGCGAGCATGCGGCCAAGCCGTCGACCTCCTTGCTCGGATCCTCCTCAGCGAAGCTCTTACGCTCCGAGCTCCGTGCGCTCGGATCTGTGCCACCAGTAGCTGCGCCGTGGCGGCGCGCGCGATCTTTGCCACCCTGCGGCACGCGCCCCACGCCTTCGGCCGCCCGGCTCAGTGCTTTACTGCGTGTGCGTCTTGTAGCCGGATGGTGGAGAATAGGGAGGAATCCTAATCCTCCCCGTGCCTCCATTTCTAATGGTAGGCAGATTCTGACCAAAGCAAGAGAAAAACTAGTGTTGCTAGTATACGCTCTTGCTAGTTATCCTTAGGTGTTTCCTCCTTTGTGTCGTTTTCTTCCTATCGTCCATCCAAATCCATATCACTCTATCTTTGAGTTTCATCTAAGCGAGACGAGTTCACAAATTTATTGCCGATCATAAAAGCATAGGAATTTCGTTATGCATGGCGGCTGCGCTACGCTCGCCTTCTTTACGAGCAGCGTTTAGATCGTAGAAGTCATTATGATCTGCCGCTTCTCTTTTATCCGCCGCCCCAGCGTCTAAGGCCGCCGCGCTTCTTGGCTTGTGTAGTCGTCTTGGAGCTTCGATCTGTATGTCATGCTTCCACCTATTCCTATTAAACGATTTGTGACTCTCTTTATTCATATCGGTTTCATCATCTTCTTCGTCGTATTGCCACGATCGACTTTCTCGACCACGCAACTTGTGCTTTAAGGATCATTGCACGAGAGAAGATCTTTTGATACGAACATATTTTCCAAGAGTTGCATGCTACTGACGGCGTTATCAAGACTCGGACTTAAGATTTTTTATATTTTAGTGTCAACCATCTTCAAATGCAATGCTATTGCATCGCCTTGCATTTTGAGGGGTGTTAGAGATATATTAGAGATAGGAATCTATCTTTTATATTTCCTTATATGTATAGGGTATATCCTTTGTACCCTATATATATTGTCCATTGTGCCTCTTCAATATACACACAATATTCATAACGTACTACATAAAGAAACGAGCTAGACTGGAATAACATTAAGTTGAACTTTCATTAAGCACCTAAACAAACTTACTTTCGTAGGCATTAGTCGTAGAATCCATACACACAATGTGATCTAAGCGTTGTAAAACAAGACTTTTAGTTTAACATAGAAAACATAACAAGTTTACCATTAAGATGGACAACATCTTAATTTGAATAAAGCAAATTTTGTATTAAGCAGGACATTTTGAATATTTGCAATTACTTTAGACAACGCCGCTTCAAACTCTAGGGCTATGGACATTTTTACTACAGATCTTTTGAGTACATCGCCGATTCTTTTTGCTACATCAAAGATGCGCTTGTCATATTATCAACCTTATATTCAAATGTGGTTTGAAGAGATTGAGTCTGTATATTAAAGTTTTTTAGCGATCGATTTCTTTCTTAAATAATTCTAAGAATAGCACAATATAAGAACTTCTACGGGAGATGGGTGTCGTCCAAAAAGTTTGGTTTGGACATGGAGGTAAGGTGGAACTCTACTTACCTCACGCTTAAGAGTCTTTTACAAAGTGCAAGGAAACTTTTTCTTTTTATTCAAACACACTATCGTAGTAGCGATAGTAGTATACTATTAATGAGCAATATTGGTTCGTTCTTTGAGAAGATACTATAGTTTATAAATTTTATTCTGAGACAACCGTTGCTTTGTCCATTGTCTACTATCCAACATCTCCTATCATTGTGCATAATATTTTCTGATTGCTACTCAATTGAAAAGGATGAAAATGACTTAATTTTACGCGATACTATTGTTTCCATGAAATCTAAATACAGTAAATATTTTAGAAATCTCTTACCTATATGCATTTGTATTTTTAAAATCCTAGAGGTAAAATTGATGCATTTGGTAGTGTACTTAATCTTCTTAGTGATGCTACAGGACTAGATTATACTAATTATTTTGCGAAGTTCATTCTTGGTTATCTGAGGTTTACCAAAATATAAAAATAAGTTTGAAGTCCGCTCATAGCGACCTCAAGTAGCCCCGTCTCGAGTGGGAAGACAAATCGTGGGGCACGATCTTGATGGCTCTTCCTCTAGGTCCAAGTCCGGTCTTCTTCTTCTACATCGCCGCTTGCTCACCAAGACTCATAAGGAGTGGGAACTATCCACCTATCCGGACAACGATACAATGGATTTCAACTCAAAAGGCTTCGACATCTTGCAATGGTGGCATGCCCATAAGTTAATATATTATGTGCTATCCATACTTGCGTGATGTGTTAAGCTGTTCTGTCTCTACGATTTTCTCTTAGTCCGCTTTGGTCTTTACGGAAGAATATTGGAGGAGAGAAGAACAAGTCTCATAAGTAAGATGGTGGAGGTCCTTCTAATCGTGAAAGGCTGGAACAAGCGATTTATGAACACAATACTTTGTGGAAAATCCAGAGTTATCGGAGATATTCAAAAATCTATACTTAGACAATGACAGATAATGCAGAGCATGTAGAACAATGATGTATTATATGCGTAGAGCTATATGATGTACTCTTTTTCTTTGCTAAGATTTTCTCATTTTGAGTTTTTACTCGTGAAGGTTTTAACGTGGCGACAAGTTGGACATTAATAAAGCTCTTTATTACATTTTCAATATGATTGTCTCATTTTCTTATTTTCATGTCTACTTACAATTCTACACATTTGTCTAATTTTTTTGGATTTTTAGGCCTGTTTGATCTGACCTCCACTCCCGACTTCTCGATCAATTCTCGTGGAGCCGTACTAAACACCCCGATTCTCAAAACCACTAGATTCTTCTTCTGAAAAAGTGTCTCGAAAATAAACTAGCAATGAGAAGCGACCTCCCAACAGATTCTCGTGAAAATCCAATCTTAAACGAAAATATCATTTGAAGTTGAAGGTTTTTACCCGCAAATGCCACTGAGTTACACAAAAACAATTACAGTATTACAGCTAGGGGTGATATGGTCTATTTGCCTCTAATCCTCCCTCATATGATTTTTTGAGCCAACCTCTGCAGTAAAGCGGTTTCAACAAGCATTTCTAAATTCTCATGAAGTGGATTCCGGAGAATCGGGAGCAAAATCTAGAAATTGAGAATCTGAAGGCATCTAAACATGAACTTAGTTTTTTATTACGTCGGACCAAACGGGTTAAATAGACCACACTTGATCCAATGAGCTAAACATACTCATATTGGTCCGATACAGTACAAACGATGTATCATACCTAGGCGGCCGCCACCCCGGTATATGGATCTGCATAATACAACCTATCTAACAGCCGTGCCGACCGAGCTGACAAAGGTAGCTCGTCTCAACCACTTGCCACAGCACACGTGTCAGGCTGGCTTCCCGTCTGGTACTCCTCCCCCCCCCCTCTCTCTCTCTCTCCTCCCCACTCCCACAGCCTCACTCCCCACTCCCATTCCGCCCCGACCCCGGGCTCCCCCTCTTCCTCTCTCTCTCTAGCCGCCGGCGACGAGCTCGAGCCGGTGTTTCGTCTCGGAAGCGGCGGCGGCGGGGATGAGCCTATGAGCGTGGACAGCGGCGGATGCAGGGGTCTGGACGCGCTGATCGAGCAGCTCATGCAGTGCCGCCCGCTCGCCGAACAGGAGGTGAGATCCCGTGCTGACGCGCCGCCGTTCCATTTTGGTTCCTCGCTCGGTCTGCGCCGGTTCCATTGGAGCGATCTGGCAAATGGTGGTTTTGATCTGTTGCGACGGCGTCTCTAGGGTTTTTGCCGGGCCTGTTGGTTGGAGGCTTTGGATTTTGGGCGTGATCCGGTGATTTGGGGGCGATTTGACCCCCTTTTTTGTGCTCGGTGATTTGTCTGTTTAGGGGGATGATAAGATGAACGGTTTGTGGCTGGCGAGGGCGGTTTTGAATCATTCTGATGCTGTAGTTCAGATTTGGTTTCTGGTGGTAGATCTGTAGTAATAGTTGTGGAAAGTAGCATAAAATTGGAAATTTACAAGCTTCTGTCATCACTGCAACCTTTTGTTTAGAAGACAAATTTATCACCCAATTCAATATCAGTCGTCAAAATTTACCAGCTACGAGTGCTCCTGTTCTGGTTTAGCAACACTAGCATAGCTGATAACACTAATATAGTGCCGTTAGTACATAATTAGCGTACATAATAGTTGAACCAGGGGAAAATAATATAAACAAAAGAGTATGGCGGGACATGCTGGCGTTCTTAGGCATTTGGCAATGCCAGTTGTGGTGATGTTGGTAAAGTTTGCTGGGTGCAATATCAATTTTAGGAACTTCTACACTTTAAATTTATTTTGGTAAAATTTAACAATAAAGCAGAAAAGTATATGCGCATTAAATGGTAATATATACTAGAAAGAAGTCGCCGAAGTAATTAACTTTCTCTCCCAAAAAAGAAAACCACTATGAGACTAAACCATGTGCGTGCGGCACAGGGTTTACCTAAAACTGGTTTGAGATCAAGTTATTTATCTCCTGTATTTATTTTGGGGCTTTGTTAGAGAGAGAGAGGACCTTCTCCATTTCTTGAGGAAAAATAGC